>CM029016.1:129230706-129376441 GCA_016801055.1 Panax notoginseng
GTTCCCGTGATGGACCTTTTCAGTTGTAAGCAGCTTATAAATTTATTTACGATGTTTGAACTTCCTCAGATGGTTTCCATACCCATGAGGAGTTCGGTATTATTTTGTACATTATTTTTTTTCTATAGATGTTTCGCATCTAGAAAATAAAATCAATCAAGCCGAATATTAAATAAAATGGAAGTATCAAAAGGCCTCAATTACTATTGAACACAAGGGTTTGAAAAATCTCTTTTCTAAAACATCATTGCTATATCTTTTTTAAAATTGAATTTTTACATAAATTCAAACCCTGTGTATATAGGTGCGAACGAGGCCTCACACTAGTTCTAAATAACAGCACATTGACCCACACACACGCATTCATATAATAGTTTCTTAAAAAGTGGCGGTCACCGTGGCAACACGGATGTCGGGGGGTGCCTAACACCTTCCCTCCGCATAAGCAAGTCCCCGAACCCTAATGAATCTCGGTTTCAAAGACCCATTTAGCAGTGTCACGTCACTGGGTCAATGTGCAAACCTTTTCTCGGTTGTGTTGGTACAACCAGTTAAAAAAACAACTGGCGACTCTTAACAGTCCATCGTCGACATTATACATGTCGAACCTTTTTCACTTATTTTTTCAAACAAATCTCACCTAAAATGAGAACACCAAAGAACAAGTAACGAAAAGGGACAACTAAAAATCTCGACGTCGACAGGTGGCGACTCTGCTGGGGACTTCCAGTAAGAGGACTTAAGCCGTTATTACAAGCTTTTCAAAACTGTTATATGCTTGTGTGTGAATGTTGCATTTACATTTATGATGAATGTGTACGAATGAATTTTTTTACTGCACTGCAATATATCTGCTTGTGATATTAGTGCTTCACACATGTCATCATTTTCATAAACGGTGAGACACGTTGTATATGAATATATGTTGTGTGGTTCCTCCACCAGGAGGCTATCCTGTCGGTGTTTGATTACTGGACTCGTAGGAAGACTAATTCCAATGAGGCTCAGGAAAGGCACCACCCAAATTCGCTCCAGTTGAAAGACCGGATTAACTTCCCGTTGAGTAAATTGCGATGATTTGGCAACCTTCATGTCAAAAAGTCGTGAGAGAAACCTAAGATAGGTCAGCCTCTGATAAACCAAATGCGGAGGAAAGTCTCTTCATGCTTTCTCATTTCAAATTACTTGTAAAATCAATTACTTGTAATTTACATTTCATATTCATCTTTATGTAATGAGAAATATGAAGAAATATGTGCATATACATATTTAAATTATTATGATATCCTGTATTACAAACAGCTAACATCCGTTTTGCAAGATCATAATCCTAAAACGGGCACATCATATAGCATGTAAACATTTACACAATCCCTAAAACCAAACTATGTAAGTTTTGTTGTAGGGAAACATTCGATCTATTACCCGGTCAAAGTCCAAAAAGGCCATGAGCCTATAGCCAATCATGTCTTCATCTGACCAGTCTAATCCAATTTCTCGCGAAGAATTTGACGGATTAAGTAAACCAATTACAGATTTGGTTGTTCTGCTTAAAGAACTACATAAATCTACTCAAGGTACGAAGATACCCATACATGCTGAATCCTTTGCACAAGGAGGAACTCAAGGTTCTAACAAATCCATTACAGTACCTGAGCTCCAGTTGGATACAACCAATAAAAGTCATGATATCACCCATCTCAAAGGAGATCTAGACACTGGTGACATCAAGAAAAAGGTCCTTCAAATCGAAGAAACCCTTCGTTCTATCAAAGGAATTGGAGCACACGGGAGTGTCTCCTATGCCGATCTTTGTATATTCCCTGATGTTCATTATCTAGAGAAGTTCAAAACTCCTGTCTTCGAAAATTATGATGGGTTAGGAGATCCTTACACCCATTTGAAGGTGTTCATTGGAGAACTTGGATCTTATGCAGAGGACGAGAAGCTCAGATTGCAGCTGTTCCAAAAGAGTCTGACTGGAGAAGCCCGTTCGTGGTATACCAGATTAGACAATTCAAAGATCCATAGTTGGGAAGAACTAGCTCATGCCTTCCTTACATAATACAGCTTCCAGTCTCAAATGGCTCCTGACCGGTACCAGATTACCAAGGTCAAGAAACAGTCCAATGAGTCTTTCAGAGAATATGCTCAAAGGTGGAGGCGCCTTGCTGCTCAGGTGATTCCTTCTATGATAGAGTCAGAGATGGTCATAACCTTTATCGACATACAAGAAGCTCCTTTCTATGAAAGAGTCTTAGCTGGCATTGGTAAACCATTTTCTAAAATGATCAAACATGGAGAAATGGTTGAGATGGGATTGAAGTTAGGAAAGATTTAAGACCTAGCCGCTCTCAAAGCTGTTGTTGAGCACATCTAATTCAGAAATTATGGAAATAACCCCCAGAGGGTCCATAAAAAGAAAGATGAGGATGTTTCCTTGATACTCCAAGGTCAGAAAGGTAATCAGAAAAATGTCTATCCAATGGAGAAATTACACTCCCTTTCAAGCACTGTCTTCAAACCCTCCATTGACTAAAGGTGGAGAAGCTAAACGCCCTCGAGTGTTCACACCCCTAGGGGACTCGCTCGAGAACATTTTCAGTTTCAGACCACTCAAAAGAAAATTATGCATCTTCTTCCACCAACCAACCCTAATAGGAAGGGTTTCAATACTGCTCAGAAATGTGCTTATCATGCCAGGGCGGCTGGACATGATATTTAAGATTGTTGGGCCTTGAAATAGAAGATCCAAGATTTGATAGACAATGGTGAGATCGTGGTCACCAAACCAGATCAACCTCACGTACAAGACAATCCTCTTCCTCCACATAAAGAGGAAGAGGTCAACATGATTAATTGGAGCAGTGGAGAAAGTTCCAATTTAATTGTGAAGCATCCCAGATCATCAAAGACGGTGTTTACAAATGGGATTATGCAAAGTTCCAGTTTACGATGGAACGAAAGATTAAAGCTCTGTGTAAGCAAATTGAGAAATTGGCCGAACTAGTGACCTATCAGCATCAAGTCACACGCCAATTAATTAGCTAGAAGCATGCTAGTCTACTCCCCTTGGTTATGAAGACTCCATCGTCACCTTCAAAATATGAAACATTGGAGGACAAAGTGACGAAGAGAGCAACTGCCAAAACTCGTCGGGATTTTGCCAATAGAAGGGAATTTACATACCTGGGCCAACCTATAGAGGAGATACTTCATATGCCAATCAATGAAGGAAGAATCACATCCCTTCTATCTCTAATTAATCCCCATTCAGGACGGTTCAATCCTGATGGAGTATGTCAGTATCAGTCTCATTCTCGCGGTCACAGCAAGGAAGAATGCTGGGCACTCCGCCACCTTATTCAGAATCTAATCGATAGCGGTGTCCTATAATTGGCAAATAATGATATTGTGTTATTTGAGATTGAAAATATTTATCCTACCAAATGAAAGGGACTGGTAGCAGTTATATCCACTGAGGCTGATGGGACTGTTAAACCATTCACAATTCAACTCAAGGGAGTTAACAAACCTTTAAAAGTGGCTGCTCCAAAGCCAATTATTTTGCCATTCAGACCACAATATCCTGTTGTCAGCTTACAGAAAGTTCCCTGGAATTATGGAGAAGCTAAAGGATCCACATCTCATACAACAGCTGCAGTGTCGAGAGAAAATCCACTATATATTCCCTAACGGGTGATGAAGCCTGCTATCAAATCAAAGGGGATAATTCCCATAGAGAAGATTGAAAAATTCCTCCGTGCTATGGGTCATAATGAAGCCAAGGTGGTTCTAAGCTTAAGAGAAGCTCCACATCAAATTTTAATATTAGAATTGGTTTTAACTTCTGAAGATCACAGGAAGATTCTACTAAAGGTTTTGGAAGAAGCCTATTTGCCAAAATCAGTTAATGTGGAAAAATTTCAACATTTGGTTGATCACAATTTTAATAACAATGTGATCTCTTTCACTGATGATGACATACCATCCGAAGGGACCGGTCATTGCAAGCCGTTACACATTGCGATTTTGTCCTCTGGATACATGTTAGCTGGAGTCTTGGTAGATGGAGGTTCGTCTTTGAATATCTATCCCTATGCTACATTGCTAAAGATGAATGTTAATCACAAGCGGATCCGAAATAGCCATACGATCATCAAAGCTGTTGATGGATCCTGCAGGAATTCAGTCGGAGAGATTAAGCTGCCAATTGAGATTGGTCCCCATACATTTTGTGTATCTTTCCACGTGCTCAAAATAGATACAGGATACAATCTGCTTCTAGGGAGACCGTGGATTCATATGGCCGGGGCAGTCCCCTCCACTCTTCATCAGCAACTTAAATACAATATCAACAATAGCCTAGTCATAGTCAACGCTGAATTGGAACGTCCTCAACATGGTGACCTTGCACTCATCAATGTCAATTCAGAGGTTGTGCTGGTCAGTTTCCACGCTTTGGAAGTAAGCAACACTATATATCATTCTATTGGGACACCATTTTCCTTACCCAAGATTTATGCCGAAGTTATGGCAGCTACTCTAGAAATGATGTCATTGGGACACCAGCCGAGACAAGGGCTGGGTAAAAAGCATCAGGGTATTAAGCACCCGATTCAAGTGTCCAGTCAAATTGGGACAGCCAAACTAGTCTATTCTGCCAATTCCAGTTACAGGAATCCACATAAGCATAAGCAGATTCCTTCCACTTCAGCCACACGACAATTTTCTCCACCTGTAAATCCAGAGTCTGCACCATCTCCAATAAAGGTGCCAGCCAACATAATGGCTATGTTATTTCCTAAGACGATACCGGTAACGGAGAAGGAAGTCTTTGTTCCAGATCCTAAGGTGGAAGAAGAGGAACGAAGAATTAAACAAGACATCGTCCGAATGATGTCAGGCATACGCATCATTGTCCATGATGAACATACAAATAGATACACCCCAGATGATGATTGCCCAGACCTGATAGTCATCATTCAGCAGAAGAATGACGATGACAGCCCTTCCATCATTGCAGTCCACTAGGACTTTGCTCTTTCTAATTAGAGCAGCACTCTTTGCATGGGTCAACAAGGGTAAAATGGGCAGGAACTCCTTCTGCCCTGTAGATATCATAACTGCTTACTTTTCTGTACAGTATTAGTAGTTGTTTTGTCCGTACATGCTAACACTTTATATGATTAAACAGTTTCATATATATTAATTGAAAGCATATTTTGTTTCAGGACTCCGAACTTTGATGTGCCTGTACTTGCTGATATGATGCCTCTTTTCCACAAGGATTGTAACTTTGATGAAAAGTTAAACTTCGACTTGATGGAAATGCAAGAGGACATTGAGGTGCCTTCGGAGATCAAAGAATGGGTCGAAGACAAACCTAAACCTAACCTTGATCCAACCACCTCTTTCAATCTCGGAACCTTAGAAAACCCTAAATTAATCCAGATCGGTTCAGACCTTACCCCAAACTAGAGGAATGACATGGTTACACTATTAACCCAATTTCAGGATGTGTTTGCATGGTCTCATGAAGACATGGTGGGTTTGTCCACTGATATTGTCCTTCATTGCCTTACCATCAAGGAGGGATTCAAGCCAGTCAAGCAGAAACTCAGGCGATTGAAACATGAGTAGAGTTTAAAGGTGAAAGAAGAAATTATGAAACAATTTTAAGCTGGTATTATCATGGTGTCCACATATCCTGAATGAATATCCAACATCGTTCCCGTGCCTAAGCCTGGAGGAAAGGTGCGAGTTTGCATGGATTATTGGGATCTGAATAAAGCTTGCCTTAAAGATAGCTTTCCCGTGCCATTTATTCACATTATCATTGACAATACTTCTCAATACGGCATGTACTCCTTCACTGATTGCTTTGCGGGGTACCATCAGATCATGGTTACTGAGGACGATCGTGAGAAAACTACTTTCATCTCGCCTTGGGAAACCTTTTGCTATGGACGGTTCTCTTTCGGCCTCATCAATGCCGGAGCTACTTATTAGAGAGCTATGATGGCTCTTTTCCACGACTTAATGTACAAAGAGATAGAGATCTATGTGGATGACATCATTGTCAAATCCCGAAGGGAGGAAGACTACCTAGACCATCTTAAAAAGCTTTTCAACAGGTTACGTAAGTACAACTTGAAGTTCAATCCAGCCAAGTGCGCCTTTGGTGTTAAATCAGGCAAGTTACTAGGATTTTTAGTCAGCCATAAAGGGATTGAGCTGGATCCCACCAAAATCCAGGCCATTATAGAAATGCCCATTCCTCAGACAGAGCAGGAAATACGGGGATTTTTGGGAAGAGTCAACCTCATTAATAGGTTCATTTCTTAACTTACAGGAACATGTGTGCCTATCTTCAAGCTGTTAAGGAAGAACTCCTCCATCAAATAGAATGATGAGTGCCAAAAGGCCTTCCTTACAATCAAAGACCAGCTAGTCAAAGCTCCTATTTTGGTACCACCTAGGGATGATGTTCCCCTGTTAATGTACCTATCCATAAGTGACAATGTCATGGGCTGCAAGTTGGGTCAGAAAGACAATAGAGGCCAAGAACGAGTTATCTATTTCCTCAACAAAAGATTCAGCAGCAGTGAACACAAGTACACTCTGATTGAGAAGACTTGTTGTGCTTTAGTATGGGCTGCCATGAGGTTACAACATTACCTCCATGGGCACACAACCGGTCTCATATCCCGTATGGATCCTCTCAAGTATGTGTTCAGTAAGCCCATATTGAATTGTTGACTGTCTAGATGGTAGTTGACTCTGCAACAATTTGGCATTATTTACATGACGTAAAAGTCTATTAAAGGTCAAGAAATCACGGATCAACTGGCCACCGCACCTTCAGGGGATTTCAAACCCTTGGAAACATACTTCCTCGATGAAGGGGTAATGACAATTCGACAACACCATCAGTATGATACATGTCAAGCATGGAACATGTATTTTGATGGAGCTGTTAATATGGAAGGTTCTAGAGCTAGAGCAATTCTAGTATCTGGTAAAGGGGAGCAATATCATGTCGCCGTTAAATTGCAGTTTGTCAGCACCAACAACACAGCTGAGTATGAAGGCTATATCATGGGGCTAAAACTTGCCCGTTCAATGGGCATCAGGCGGTTAACTGTCTTTGGGGATTTAGAGTTAGTAGCCAAATAATCCACGGGAATCTATCAAACCAAAGAGCTACATTTGTTGCTTTACCATCAGCAAGTTTTACAGATGGCTTCGGAGTTCGAAGAGATCTCCTTTCTATACATTCCTCATAATAGGAATGACTTCGCAGGCGCATTAGTAACTTTGGCCTCCTTGATTCATATACCTGACAAGGAACACATGCCAAGCGTCACATTAGCCCTGCAAAAGGCACCAGCCTATGGGAACTATGTTGGAGAAGTATCGGATGAGCTACCTCCCATCCAACAACCTTGGTATCAGCATATCAAGGAGTACTTCCGAGATGGATCTACACCCGCTGCGGCGAGCCTGACTGAGCAAAGGCGGTTTCATCGACTAGCTATAAAATTTTACCTGAGCGGAGATGCACTCTACAGGAGAGATGCAGGACTAGGTCTCCTCAAATGCCTGGATAAGGATCAAGCTCAGAGACTCATGGATGAGATCCATGGCGGAGTATGTGGCCCACGCATGAGCGCCCCTTTACTTGCAAAGAAGATCCTCAGAAAACAGGACATTACTGGCTCTTTCTCAAGGCTGACTGCAATGACCACGTCAAGAGATGTTATCAGTGCAAAATTTATGAGAATGCTATCCACGCCCCTCTACGGGAGCTCCACAATATGAGCTCACCTTGGTCCTTCTCAATGTGGGAAATGGACGTGATCGGGCCCATCGAGCCTAAAGCTAATAATGGACATCGTTTTATCTTCACTATGATTGATTACTTTACCAAGTGGATAGAAGCAGCCTCTTTCCTCAGGGTTACCAAAAAAAGTCATCATTGCTTTCATCGGAAATAATGTCATTTATCGATATGGACAACCAGAGGTAATTGTATCAGACAATACTAAGAATCTCAATAACAAAATGATGGAGGAGTTATGCAGTAAATTCCACATCAAACACCTTAACTACATCATCTACCGTCCAATTATGAATGGTGCTGTTGAAGCGGCTAACAAAAACATCAAGAAGATCATGCAAAAGATGTCTGCCAATCATAAAGGATGGCCTGACCTATTGCCTCTTACTCTGTTAGCCTACAGAACGTCAATACGCACTTTAACTAGGGCAACCCTATATTCATTAACCTATGGGATGGAAGTAGTACTCCCCATAGAAGTAGAAATGGAATCCCTCAGAGTGTTGATAGACGCTCAGCAGGATGAAGACCAATTGGTACAAGACATGTATCACCAATTGTCTCTAATAGATGAAAGGTGAACCACATCTATCTTTCATGGTAAGTTATATCAATAAAGGATCGCCTGATCCTACAACAGAAAAGTCCAGCTACGGCAGTTTAAACAACATGACTTGGTTTTGAAAAAGATCATCGACAACCAAGATCAGTCTAAGGGAAAATTTGCCCCTAACTGGGAAGGTCCGTTTATTGTCAAGGAGGTATTGACAGAAAGTGCTCATAGATTGCAGGAAATGGACGACGATGATGTGACGCCCCCAAATCCAGGTTCTCTAACCTCAGATTCGGTGCTCACGATCTATCATCATCATAAGCATTCTATAACTATTACGAAAATAATAAACATACATTGTTCATTTTAATAAAGTTTCGTAACATGGTCCCAATGTCTTCTTAACCTTAACTTAAATGCACCTTTCATATTACAAAAGGTTTACATAAAAAATCCCATTAGATAATAATAATTAACATTCATTCAACACTATTCCTGGATCTTGCCCTTGCCCTTGTCCTTCGTGTTGGATCCTTCGGGCTTAGCTGAAATAAATGTCATGATATAGCAAGGGTAAGCAACTAATTTGCTTAGCAAGTTTATATACAAGGGAGATATATCATGACTGAAAAGAAGTTTTGCTTTCAATGTTCAACAATAATATAAGGTTGTGAAGGAAAATGAATTAATAATTAACAATTGAATATTCGAATAATTGAATAACATGAACTGAGTGGTTTTGTAATAACCATGAACATTTGCCAAGGTTCTCAGTCATTTAAACTGGATCTCTTAATAAGTTTTAGTATTCAAGGGGATCAGCCTTTCATACCCCGTGATTTATGCATAAACACTTAATAATCCGGCATTGATATCATGCATTAATCAAATTCGTCCTTTTCTCAGTCAAGAGTTCTTATCGTATCAATTTAATAAGAACAACTTTTTAAAACACATTTGGTTTAACAAATTTAAACATGCTTGATCTAGCTGATACAATTAGCATAGATCTATCTCATAAACAGTTCATGAATGAAGAACTTTAATTTAATTCACAATTCAATAATAGTAGAACATGAATTCAATTGCACAAAGTGCGAATTTCAATAATCATTATAGATGTAAATAATCATCAATAATTATTCACTAATATGCTTTGAAAATAATAACTCGAGTTTGAGTTAGGAAACTTGCCTCGTCTGTAGATTATGGTTACGCAATTAATTTATATCCACTATGCAGTTAAATTATCTTCCTTTGAGAGACCTCTAGTTAATCTTTCAATTAGTCATAGTATAACATTAGATTATGCAATCACATAAATATTATACATTACATTTAGTTCTTATAAACATTATCATGTCTTGATAATGTTATTATTAAGTAACAACATAATATTGTTAATCTTGATAATATTTAATTCACTTCTTAGTATTATTAGTTCCCTAATAATACTTTCATTTACCTACTAATATTATTAATATCTTAATAATATTTTAATACCTTACTAATATTATTAATCCTCTTAATAATATTTTAATTAATATTATTACTTTAATAATATCTTACTTATGCTTTAGTATCATTTTATTCATTTACTAATATTATTAATCATTTAATAATATCTTATCCCATTACTAATATTATTAATCATTTATTAATACTTTAATCATTTATCAATGCTTAAATCAAATATTATTAACCATTTAATAATATTTTAAAGAAATTTTAATCTTCATATTTTTATTTACTTATCAATATCATATTCTAATATTATTAATATCATAATAATATTTTAATAATTTATTGGATTAATAAATAATTTATTCTAATTGTTCACCCTTTATTAAACCTCTTATTTAATATCCATATAAATAATATTTATTATCATATATTACCAAAGTGCTATAAGATAGTCATGATATGATATATTATGAGTATTCAAGCATAAAAATCACATTTTTCTTATTAAAGACATCATTTAACTATTTATTTCCTTTTATTCATAACTTAATCATTTTTAGAAAAAATAGTAAATTGATACCAAAAATTCGCAGCTTCTGTATTTTGACAGAATATGAACCCACAAGGATCCCCAAATTTTTCTGGAATTTTAGAAAATGATCTAGTATTTTTAAAGTTCCCAAAACACTCAGATCTTGCTTCATTTTTAATTAATTGAGTTTTGCTTAGAAAAATCTGAAATGTTCAGGGTGTGCTCTCCTAACATATATGAACCAACTGTAAAACTTTCGGAATTTTCCAGTGTATACACAGTGTGATATTTGAAGGTAATGTTTTAGGAGTCCTTTACGGAAATAGTCATTACGCACAATCTAAAACTCGAAACGTGTCCGTTCTTTTTCCTGCATGTAGATAACTTCTCATGGTACCGCTGTGATTTTTTCCCAGATTTTTAAGGGACATGAAACTGTCAGAAACAGACCCAAGAAAAATGAGATAGAAACTATTTTAGGGTTTTTGAACCCTTAACATTCCAAGTGGGCCCTTAACATCCTCCCCCCCCATTATAAGAATTTCGTCCCCGGAATTACTTATAGGGTTACTCAAAAAGATGTGGATAACTTTCCCTCGTCCTTTCATTGAGTTCCCACGTAGCTTCTTCAGCATTGTGGTTCCTCCAAAGAACCTTTACAGAATGTATAGCCTTGTTTTGCAATTACTGTTCTTTTCTATCTAAAATTTCAACTGGAATTTCCTCGTACGACAAATCCTTTTCGACCTAAATTGGCTCGTACGATATCAAGTGCTTATAATCAGGCTTGTATGGTCGTAGCACTGACACATGAAATACATTATGAATATATTCCAGTTCAGGAGGTAGAGCTACCTCGTACGCCACTTCGCCTATCTTTTTCAAGATCTCGAAAGGTCCAATAAATCTCGGACTCAGTTTACCTTTCTTTACAAACCTATCTTCCCTTTCCAGGGAGATACTTTCAAAAATGCATGGCTTCCCACCTCAAAATCTCTCTTCTAGCGATGTAAGTCTGCATACTTCTTCTGGCGATCTTGAGCTGCTACCAGTCGGGCTCTTATCACCTTGATGATCTCTATAGTCTGCTGTACCAGTTCCCAACAGTCGACGTTCACCCACTTCATCCCAGCATAAGGGCGTTCAACATTTCCTTCCATACAGTGCTTCGTACGGCGGCATTCAGATGCTGGCGTGATAGCTATTGTTGTATGCAAACTCTACTAATGGAAGATGATCCTCCCAGCTACCCTTAAAGTCCATCACACAAGCTCTGAGCATGTCTTCAAGTGTTTGAATCGTTCTCTCGCTTTGCCCATCACTCTGCGGATGATACGCGGTGCTCATCCGTAGTTGCGTCCCCATTCTTTCCTGAAGGCTCTTCCAGAAGTTTGACATGAATCGCAGATCTCTATCTGACACAATAGATACCGGTACGCCATGCCTCGAGATAATTTCTTTGATATAGAATTTGGCTAGCTGGTCTAAACTATACCTGATCTTGATCAGCAAGAAGTGAGCTGACTTCGTAAGATGATTTACAATCACCTATATGGCGTCGTGTCCTTTTTGCGTTGCTGGAAGTCCCACCACAAAATCCATCGTGATGTGCTCCCACTTCCACTCTAGAATCTCTAAAGGCTGTAGTAATCCACTCGGTCGTTGATGCTCTGCCTTGACTCTATGACAAGTTAGACATCTGCTGACGCATTTTGCAACCTCTCTCTTCATGTTTGGCCACTAAAAGTGTTGACGCAAGTCTTGATACATTTTTATACTTCCTGGGTGTATCGAGTACCTCGTACTGTGCACTTCTAGCAAAATCTCTTCTCTTAGTTATGGTACTAGCGGTACCCAAATTCGCCCTTCGAATCTCAGCAGTCCGGTGTCATCAATCTTGTATTTCAATTCATCCCCTTCAGCTAACCGCTTCTTGATGTTGTCGCAATCTTCGTCCTTCTCTTGAGCCTCTTTAACCTTATCTAATAAAGTCAGGCGCGCAGCTACTGTAAATAATTTCTCGTTGGTCTCCATCGGATACTTAACTTCTAAGTTAAGTCGTTCAAAATCCTTCACCAATTCCTCTTGAATGGTCAACTTCAGTAACTTCTCTCTGCCTTTTTCTGCTCAGGGCATCTGTCACTATATTTACTTTTCCTGGATGGTACAGAATCTCACAATCATAATCCTTGATCAATTCTAGCCATCGGCGCTGCCTCATATTTAACTCTTTCTACGTGAAGATATACTTCAAACTCTTGTGATCCGTATATATCTCACACTTCTCGCCATGCAAATAGTGTCTCCAAATCTTCAAGGAAAAAACTACTGCTGCTA
Organism: Panax notoginseng; assembly: GCA_016801055.1. NCBI lineage: Eukaryota > Viridiplantae > Streptophyta > Magnoliopsida > Apiales > Araliaceae > Panax > Panax notoginseng. The sequence continues at coordinate 129,243,436 of CM029016.1, forward strand.
ATTCCAGGTCATGAGTCGGATAACCCTTCTCATAGTCCTTCAACTGACATGAAGTGTACGCAATGACCTTGCCATGCTGCATCAATACACAGCCAAGACCCTTGTGTGACGCATCACTATACACTACAAATCTTCTCGTGTTGTCTGGTAAAGTCAACAAAGGTGCCTGACTGAGCCTCTTCTTCAATTTTATGAAACTCTCTTTATATTTCTCCGTCCAAACGAACTTCACTGTCTTTCTAGTAAGGTTGGTCAACGGTGATGCTATCTTTGAAAAATCTTGGATGAATCTCCTATAGTATCCTGCTAATCCCAAGAAACTCCTAATTTTTGTCGGCGTCTTTGGCTGTTCCCAGTTAATAACCGCTTCTACCTTTGCTGGATCCACCGAAACACCATCTGTGTCGATAACGTGACCCAAAAACTGCACTCTCCGTAACCAAAACTCACACTTGGAGAACTTTGCATACAACTTCTCCCTCTTTAACGTCTCCAACACTATCCTTAGATGTTCAGTGTGCTCTTCCCCTATCTCTGAATATACCAGAATGTCATCGATGAACACGACAACAAACTTATCCAAATGCTGTTTAAACACTCTATTCATCAAGTCTATGAATGATGTTGGCGCATTCGTCAACCCAAAAGACATTACCAGAAACTCAAAGTGTCCATACCGAGTTCTGAATGCTGTCTTTGGAACATCCTCCTGCCTCACATTCAGTTGGTGAAAATTGGTCCTCAAGTCGATTTTTAAAAAATATTTCGCCCCCTTCAACTGATTAAACAAATCGTTAATCCTGGGCAACGGGTACTTGTTCTTAATGGTGACCTTGTTTAATTCCCGGTAGTCGATACAAAGCCTTAATGACCCATCCCTCTTCTTTATGAATAAGACTGGTGCTCCCCACGGTGATACGCTCGGTCGAATGTATCCATTATCTAACAACTCTTGTAGTTGAATCATTAGTTCTTTGATTTCTACCGGAGCTATACGATACGGTGCTTTGTATACCGGTGATGTCCCTGGTGCCAAATCGATAATAAACTCTATCTCTCTATCTGGTGGCAATCCCAGAATCTCATCTTGGAAGACGTCAATGAATTCCCTTACAATAGGTATCTGACCCAGTTCACCCTCGACTCTACGGGTATCCACAATGTGAGCCAAATAACCAATACAACCTTTCCTAATCAACTTCTTTGCTTGCATCATCGTCAGACAACAAGATTGTCATGGCGATTTATTGCCATGAAATACCACCTTTGACTTATTCGGAGCCTTTAGGTGTACACACTTTTTCTTACAGTCAATGACCGCTTCGTGACTTAATATCCAATCCATCCCGAGGATTACATCAAGCTCTCCAAGACGAATCGGTATCAAATCCACGTTAAGCTTAAACCCTTTTACATCAGCACAACAGTTCTTATGGATATAGTCTATAAGGATAATTTCTTTATTTGCTACTTCTACATTCATTGGTTGTTCTAATAGTTCACGAGGTAAACTTAATCGTTGAGCAAAATCATCAGATACAAAAGAACATGAAGCTCCTGAATCAAAAAACACATAGGCATGTATATAATTGATTGGAATTATACCTGACACCACCTCCTTGGATGCCACGACATCTTGTACTATCATATTGAATGTCCTCACGGTCAGCTTGTTTGGCTGGGCTAGTCCTCCACTGGTTGTCTTAGTGTTATTGCCCCTGTTGCCGTTTCCGCCATCCGTGCTTTTCTTCTTTGGGCAATCCTTGATTCGATGTCCCAATTCACCACAGTTAAAACAACCTCCCTTCTTCACCTTAGAATTGGGTGAGGTATGCCCTTCTTGTCCACAGGTATAACATACCATTTTTCCTTTCAAGCACTCTCCCGAGTGACCCTTTCCACAGTTTCCACACACTGACTTCTTTTGTTGCACACTTCCTTGCTGAATCTCCAAATTACTACCCCCACTGCTCCATTTTCGCTTCTTGTTGTTGCTATCGCCACTGCTAACATTTTGATTCCCACCTTCTACTTTCTTCTTGTTCTTCTCCCGATTATACTTTGAGACCGCTTCGCTTCCACCTTTCGCTATGAGAGCTTTCTCCAACAGAGTTGAGAATGACATGATTTGTAGAACCACTACCTTACTGTAAATCCACGGCTTTAGTCCATTTTCGAACCTTCTTGCTTTCCTCACCTCCGTGTCTACCTGATGTGGAGTGAATCTGGCCAATTCATTAAACTTTGCGGCGTACTCTCACACTGACATATTCTCTTGCTTCAATTCCAAAAACTTGATCTCCATTCTCGCTTGTGTACTCTCAGGGAAGTAGTTCTCAAAGAATAACTTCTTGAACGCTTCCGAAGTCACGATTCCAGTTCCGGCTTTGTTCTGGTTGGCCTCCCACCAATAGTTAGCCTCACCCTTCATTAAGTAGGTAGCAAAAATTATTTTCTATTCTTCTGCTACTCTAGCAATAATGAAGGCCTTCTCAATCTCCTTCATCCACGTCTGGGCCTCTAACGGGTCTGCTGTTCCTCTAAACTCCGGCGGTCCTACTGCCTTGAAGTCCTTAAAGTTGGCTAATTGGTTTCCGGCTTGATTTCCCCCCAAGTTGAGCTTGATTCCTCATGGCTTCCGCCATCATGTTGACAAAGTCTTGCATTGGGTTTGGTTGAGCTCCCGCTGCATTATTAACTGACTCTTCGATCTCTTAGTTCTTTAGTACACGTCTGGGCGGCATTATCTAGTGAAACAAAATTCTAACACGTTACTCGAGTTTTATTATCATATAAGTACTTAGCATGTAACACGCTACTGTATTCAACAATCATATGATCATTATGGGAGAGTTTTAAATTACCAAGATTTTGGAAGTCTTTCTCTCTGATTAGTGGGTTAAGTTTGATTTTTAAAGAAAATTTTCCAAATCAGTCTACTGGATTCACATAACATTAAATAGACAATTTACTATTTAAATTTTTTCAACACATATCATAATAATAATGCATTTATATTCATATATCAATCTTCAGTGTCTCACATGATTAATATAGGTATATTCTTATAAATACTACTATCCCATTTTAAACACAAAAGATGGGATTAACTAAAAATGATACTTCCCTACAAACACAAATAGGGATACTACCTAACTACCTACTACCTCACACCTGCTGAAGTTTACATCAACATAAAACCCTATTACACAAAAGGGGTACTAATGCATCTATCTACAACTAGTCTATAGCATAATCATCACCGGTAGCCCTGCTGGGTCACCTGAACAGGCTCCGGTGGAAACCACCCCTCCATAGCTCTACGTCGAACAGATCGACTCGACTCTCCTACCTCGAATTGCGCCCTCCTAGTCCCACTGCGCTAGCCCTCATACGATGCGTCTAGCGCCAGTCCTAAAGTCTCGGCCCTGACCTTCATGGCCTGCAGTGCTAACTCCAATTGGTCCACCCGCTGGGCTAACTCATAAAATGCCTCCTCCACGCGAATCTTATCTGTAATCTCCACGTCAAACTCACCCCGCATCGCCAGATGCTCTATGCTCAGCTCTCCAAACTTTTCCTTTTCATGCTCTATCTGTACTCTTAGCATCTCAACTTGCAACTGGGACTCATCCAACTTTCCCTTCTGCTCGACTACCTCCATATGGGCTTGATAAGCTGCCTCCTTGTATTGGCCTTCTGTGAACTGGAGTGTGTGGTTTTCAACCTCCAGTTCCCCCACCCTTCCTTCCAATTGACTAATTCTCCTTAACAAATCCTCTATCAGAGGACCATGAGGGGCTTCTTCTGGGACCTCATGCTCAATGGGATCCTGATCTACTAAGTGACTGTCCTGGCGCTCGTCAGACATCCCACAATCACCATAAATAAAACCAACATCAGTACCACAATAAAATATATTCATTGATAAAATGAAATAATATTTTATTAAGTACAACACAAACTCGATAAACTTTCACAATCCATCTCCTAACATACTCTATAAGAGTTTTCTACTAAGGTTATAACCTAGGTTTTGCATTCCTAATGTTTATAACCTACGGCTTTGATACCAACCTGTGACGCCCATAAATTTTGGTTCTCTAACCTCAGATTCGGTGCTCACGATCTATCATCATCATAAGCATTATATAACTATTACGAAAATAATAAACATACATTATTCATTATAATAAAGTTTCATAACATGGTCCCAAGGTCTTCTTAACCTTAACTTAAACGCACCATTCATATTACAAAAGGTTTACATAAGAAATCCCATTAGATAATAATAATTAACATTCATTCTAAATTATTCCTGGATCTTTCCCTTGCCCTTGTCCTTCGTGTTGGATCCTTCGGGATTAGCTGAAATAAATGTCATGATATAGCAAGGGTAAGCAACTAATTTGCTTAGCAAGTTTATATACAAGGGAGATATATCATGACTGGAAAGAAGTTTTTCTTTCAATGTTCAACAATAATATAAGGTTGTGAAGGAACATGAATTAATAATTAAAAATTAAATATTCGAATAATTGAATAACATGAACTTGGTGGTTTTGAAATAACCATGAACATTTGCCAAGCTTCTCAGTCATTTAAACTGGACCTCTTAATAAGTTTTAGTATTCAAGCGGATCAGCCTTTCATACCCCGTGATTTATGCATAAACACTTAATAATCCGGCATTGATATCATGCATTAATCAAATTCGTCCTTTTCTCAGTCAAGAGTTCTTATCGTATCAATTTAATAAGAACAACGTTTTAAAACACATTTGGTTTAACAAATTTAAACATGCTTGATCTAGCTGATACAATTAGCATAGATCTATCTCATAAACAGTTCATGAATGAAGAACTTTAATTTAATTCACAGTTCAATAATAGTAGAACATGAATTTAATTACACGAAGTGCGAATTTCAATAATCATTATAGATGTAAATAATCATCAATAATTATTCACTAATATGCTTTGAAAATAATAACTCGAGTTTGAGTTAGGAAACTTGCCTCGTCTGTAGATTATGGCTACGCAATTAATTTATATCCACTATACAGTTAAATTATCTTCCTTTGAGAGACCTATAGTTAATCTTTCAATTAGTCATAGTATAACATTAGATTATGCAATCACATAAATATTATACATTACATTTAGTTCTTATAAACATTATCATGTCTTGATAATGTTATTATTAAATAACAACATAATATTATTAATCTTGATAATATTTAATTCACCTCTTAGTATTATTAGTTCCCTAATAATACTTTCATTTACTTACTAATATTATTAACATCTTAATAATATTTTAATACCTTACTAATACTATTAATCATCTTAATAATATTTTAATATATATTATTACTTTAATAATATCTTACTTATGCTTTAGTATCATTTTATTCATTTGCTAATATTATTAATTATTTAATAATATCTTACCCCATTACTAATATTATTAATCATTTATTAATACTTTAATCATTTATCAATGCTTAAATCAAATATTATTAATCATTTAATAATATTTTAAAGAAATTTTAATCTTAATATTTTTATTTACTTATCAATATCATATTCTAATATTATTAATATCATAATAATATTTTAATAATTTATTGGATTAATAAACAATTTATTCTAATTGTTCACCCTTTATTAAACCTCTTATTTAATATCCATAAAAGGTCATAAATAATATTTATTATCATAAACTACCAAAGTGCTCTAAGATAGTCATGATATGATATTATGAGTATTCAAACATAAAAATCACATTTTTCTTATTAAAGACATCATTTAACTATTTATTTCCTTTTATTTATAACTTAATCATTTTTAGGAAAAATAGTAAATTGATTCCAAAAATTCGCATCTTCTGTACTTTGACAGAATATGAACCCACAAGGATCTCCAAATTTTTTTGGAATTTTAAAAAATGATCTAGTATTTTTAAAGTTCCCAAAACACTCGGATCTTTCTTCATTTTTAATAAATTAAGTTTTGCTCAGAAAAATCTAAAATTTTCAGGGTGTGCTCTCCTAACATATATGAACCTACTGTAAAACTTTCGGAATTTTCCAGTGTATACACAGTGATATATTCGAAGGTAAAGTTTTAGGAGTCCTTTACGGAAATAGTCATTACGCACAATCTATAACTCGAAACGTGTCCGTTCTTTTTCCTACATGTAGATAACTTCTCAATGTACCTCTGTGATTTTTTCCAGATTTTTAAGGGACATGAAACTGTCCGAAACAGACCCAAGAAAAATAGGACAGAAACTATTTTAGGGTTTTTGAACCCTTAACATTCCAAGTGGACTGTTTTGGGGAAATCAATTCCAAAGGTTTCAAAACTTGCTAGATTTGTGGGCTATTAGTTGGGTTTACTAAATAACTCATGTATCTAGCACCCCCTTCGACAGATCATAAATCCAAGTTGTAAAACTAGAGTTACATAAGATTTAGTGGAAGAAAAACAAGAATTTTCACCCTTTGAGAACATATGCTCATATTCTTCCTCTAAGCCTTTGATCTAACACTCAAGATACTTAGTTCCATACATGATGATATGTAGGACTAGGGTATCTTGAGTATTTGTTCATAAGCCAAACAAATCTCAAGCTAAAGAACAAAGTAGAAGAAGAAAATGAAGGTTAGGTTATAGCTTGATTTAATGGCAATCTTTCTTGATTTACCAAAGTAAGTGATTAACTTAGGATGCATGAACAAACTAGCACTCCTCTCCCTCTCTCTCAATAGCCGAACCTCTCTCTCTCTTCTCTCTCTTGATGTTGCTAGCTTGGGAGAAAAGAAGAAGAAAGAATGAGAGAAGAAAATGAAATGAAAAAATGAAATAAAAGGATACTTGCAAAAAATATAGATACACTTAGTGTATCTAGCTATTATCCCCCATACTTTCTTTAACCCAATGATAGAAGCTTTGTCTTATCACCTTAATTAGTCTAATCATGATTAAGGATGCTTAATAAAGTGACAACCAATGGGAGCTTGACAACCATGTCCTTTTGTGTAAGAGTTACTACTAATGGACATTACTTAGCTTAATTAGTTGCCTTAAAAGGCCTAATATGGCCAGTCATTCTAGCCCCATCACCTCATCCATTTTGCTTTTATTTTAATGCACAATTTGATTAATCAAAAGTCTAAAATACCCTTAATCAAGTGGGCTAAGTATTGGTTTGCATGTTATTTCATTTGGGCTTCCTCCTTAATTGTTTTGGGCTATGTAATAAACGTAGTCTAGCAATTTTAATATATGTTACCCAATTTGATTATTTAGGGTTTCCATTCCTAATCTTATGAAATTTAATTACCTATACATGTGACTTTAGCTTATAACCTAATTAGGTTCACAAGAATTAGGTTTAAAATTATTAGTCACTTGAAATAATAAGATTATCTACTTAAGTTAGTATACATATTAAATACTAACCTCTCCTTATTACCATAACCCTTAGGTTATTTAATTGTCTCACCTAATGTATAATTAGGTTACGAGGCTTTCATTTTTTTAATGAAACCTATAAATATATATATCCATAACTATAGCATACATGTTAATTGACCCATGCATCACTTCACATATGTTGTCACATATTAAATCAATGTATAACACAAAGTTTTAAATATTAATAATGTACATACATATATAGTAACTTGAAATTCACGGTTATTACAGATGAATTTCCACAGCTTATCAACTCGGACACAGTGAAACGGTACTTCATCTGAAGTTACCATCAAGCAAACATCCTGGTATTGGATCATTAGATCACTAGTCATTCTGGTTCTTTAACCCTTCATTACATACAACTTTTCTCCACACTTCGCCCCTTAGGGAAACACACTTTTCAAGCCAGCAACCTGGTTTTCGGATCATCAGATCCCTTCCTCTTCACTTGGTTTTTTAACCGTTACTCAACTTCGGTTATCCCACTAGGGATTGAACCTTTCACATTGGCAGTTTGTCCCCAAACATGTGATTAAACTTTTTGCACCTGCAGTTTATCCTGAACTTAGGATTAAACTTTCTTCCCCCGTAGTCTGACCTGCACATGGGATCAAGCTTTTCAACTCGTCCTGAGGGGTGAACTACGTCGACCTAATCTCCTTAATACACGGGGGTACGTAGGCAACCATATTTTATATGGCCCGATGGAAATAAAACAAAAACAACAAAAACACTTCTACACCCTTTTCCTTACAAAAACAAAAACAACAAAAATTTCCTACACCCTTTCTGCCAAACAGCATTGAACCTCTTACACCAGGTTCAAACTACATAGACCTGATCTCCTCTTCAATAGGAGTACGTAGGCAGCCATTTATAGTTCAGTCTAACCCCCTACCAAAACATAAATACTTGTCAACGGTACTGGGATCAAACTTCAATCCACCACATTTCATTGGCTTCAAACTAAAGGGATGGAATTACCTGACCTCCCCATCTAACAGAAGACTCGGCGACCATCTAAGCTGCGGTTGTTCCTTGAAGAGCAACACCAATCCATAAGAGATGGAATTAACTAGGCTCCTCCTAAATCGGAGTATTGGCGACCATCTGTGTACGGTTAATCTTAGAGAGGAAAGCCACACTCCTCTCCACATTTTCATACAAAAACCAGTCCTAATATATCAAAGATAGTAGGGATACATACATATCCATGATCCATTCTGAACTATATAGAGATAACTCAATGTCCATCCAACAAGGAGGAATTCAGAATACATCAAGATCACAAGCCCTGAAGAAGCAGGCAAATATCAAGCAAGTATTCAAGCATATCAAAAAGGGAAGTGATCAAAAATATATTTCCCTACTATATATATTACTGTTTGATATACACAATGTAAACTGTACATATGACAAAATGGCTAAGCTAGTATGTGCAGGAAAATATAAGGCTATCTACAGATTGGTATGCATACGAGCTAGCAGATCTAACATAGCATCTCTCTCAGGATAAGGAGGTAATGTTGTGGTCTCCTGTACAAGGTTATCCACACGAGCCAGCAAGTCCGAGGCCATTTGAATGGTGACGCGATGCTCATCAATATATGCACTCCTCTCGACAAGCATGCCACTGGTAAGGGACCTCACTATTGTACCATTTGTGACGGCTACATCCCGGACAGATATGGCACTATCCCGCTTAACTATCACTGCATCTCTGGCTGATCTAGCCTCATTCCGCTCAACAACAACAGCATCTCTACGAGCTAATGCCTCGTCTCTCTCTAACAGAGCTGCGTCTCTCCCATCAAGAGCTGTCAACATCAGGGCTCTAGCCTGATTCCTCTTAAAGGTCATCAAATGAAGACTCTGCTCAAAGTACTGTGCTAAATGCTGGATCACGACAGTACTAGTACTGGGAGATTCTAAGAGAGTTGCTGGCAACCCAATAAATGGCTCCTCCTCGGTATGAGAATCAATGTCCTCCATGGGCTCTCCACCATCTGAAGCAATGCTCGGCACTGTAGATACTACCGCAGCCGATGAAATCTCTGTCTCCATTCTCGCAGAATACTCTAGTGAATAACCCAGATGGATAACAGAAAAAGTAGCTATCTCACGCTGATCCCAACAAGAATACACACGGGATCGGTCCTCTGCTGATAGATGGCGTGAAGCTAAGCGCTGACCTAACGCTCCATCAAAAGGATGAAAGTTCTGGAACTGGTCAAACTGCGATATCACAGCCAGTGGGTGGTAGGTAGTTATGCCCCTCAAACCAGCCAAAGGGAGATAACCTATGCCTGGAGCATGAGTGATGAAACTGTATGGCGAACTGAGCCCTAAACACGATAAGGTAGCAAATGGGTCTACAATATCAGCTAGGAAAATGGACCAAGATGCAAGATCTATATACTCCGTGGGATGGAAGGAATACGACATAGCTATCTCATGGGTGAAATAATACCCGTGTCGGTGGAAGGTCCCAATCGGTCTCAAGTGTGGCATAAACCACACATACATCATGACCAAACTGCCTGTGAATACCCTTGTAGGGTAAGTTCTACAGAATGTGGCCGACCTCAGTGTCTCTGCCATGATCATCAGAATAATGGTACGACCCTCCCTGAGAGCTCTCACTGCCATAATAACGTCGATGTCTAACTCATCCATGTATCGTGGCATGTCCACGTATGATAATACACACAGCATTAATGCATCCACTCTAGCCAAATGCCACTGGTCCTCTGGTATGGTGAAATCCCCAGAATATTGAGCATAACTATCCTCATAGCCAAATCTGTCAGTCAGAAAATGCTGAGATATCACGTGGCCGGATGTGATCTCATCCTGCACAACTCTCCGCCTCAGCCCGGTGAGATCCATAAATTGGCAACTCATGTCACCAATGGTCATATGTACGCAAGGTCTGTCAAGTGACAGCATTGTTGAACGTGTATACTCCTCCAAAGTCGGAGTCAACTCCTGGGTCCCAAACTGGAAAACCTGCCTCTTCAGTACCTAGTGCTCCAGTATGCCCTCCACAAATCCTGTGGGAACTTGAAACATCAAAAGGGTCATGGCATGCTACAGTAGCTGATATACGGTCACCCTATCTGGGGGTGACATACTATCATACCAGTATCTCAGACGGGATGCCACCAATAATGGTGGAGTGTGATCTATGCGGCTGACTGTCGAAGAAGACATCTGTGTGGGTCGTATCATAATACCATCCAGGGGTCAATGCTGAATATCTCTGGACATACATACATATGCATAACATGATACATGCATAACAGATAATAGATGGCAATATGATGCAGGGAATAGAAGATAGTACATACATTCCTAAATACATCATCATCTATATACATCATCTCTGTACAACTAAAAATACAGGGAAATGACGCCCTACTACTAACAGAGGCCTATCAAAAGATATAACGAGAATGGGGCACAACCACCCAATAGGTAACAGAGGCCTATAAAAAGAGATAACGAGAATACACATCAGAAGAAGATAATAATGTCAATATCTACATCATCAATCCTGTCCACTTGATGTAACTCCTCCTGAGTCACTGGATCTCTATCAACAGGGATGCCAGGCCAATACAAAGGAGGATCTACGTCGGCAAAGCCAAATGGGTCATCTGAGAGGCTAGCTCTTACGCTGGAAGGATTAAATGAATCTGCCTTTGCCGAATCTCTGCCCAAATGCCGGATAAATAAATGTACCCGGTCCAGTCGCTGGGTCAAGCTGTCAATTTATGTCATATGAGTCGGATCTCAGACATAGGCTAGCCAATCCGTCATCATCACGGATCCTGGAACCATATCCCCCATGAACTGAGTGGCACGGGTCTAGGCTCCAATGGTACGAGGGATCCACTAATGCTGAAATACATCTTGAGTGCAAGGACCCTCTGACAATGTAAAATCATCAACACCCAATAATAGGATATCAATGATCGGTGACTGCGACACAAGCCAATAACGCCTAGCAGAAGGCAAGATCGGTATACGGATCTCTCCTGTGGTGCTCCTAAAAGCACGCTCTCCTAAATAGAGCTCCCATCCTCCATTTGTGAATAGAGGAACCCTACGGGTGGAAATCATATACTCGACAACAGTCGGGTACCCATCCTCAAATCCAATGGCCAAATGCTCCCCAGAATATGAAATCATGTGAAGACATCCGCTGTCAACAACTCCAACTATATGTGACAATGAGTGAAACCCTCAGCTATGGGGACCTTTGCTAGTATGGAATGATGCCATCGTCGTCCTCGTGGGTAGGTATCCAACCCTAATACACTCACCAGATGTAAACATGGGAGCCTCTCATAGGCCCAAAACTGCCAACACAAAGGTAAACATCTGTTGTCAGTTAACACTCTTAACCTATACATGGTAAATGACAAGAGAAATACTTACCAACATAAATGGGTAAAATCCCAACCAAGCCTCGGTCAAGCCCTGCGAGCGCATACGCATGCCCCTGACGAAATAGGCAAAGGTGTAGGAGCCTCAATCATACTCTCCAATATGGTCCACATGTTGCGTGGCGCTGATCAAAGTGAACGACACCGTAGAAGAGTTATTTGCTTTGAAGCAGCCCCTAATGATCATCAGGAATAATCACCGAAGAATGTGATCCCTAACTCTGACATCAGCTGGTATGGGCTCACTCAACTACCCACTCATAGCATCTACGTTCAAAGGACCCGTACGGACAGTCCTACCCTTGAGCGACTCCTTCAGAACTCCTAACAAGGATCTACTGGCAGTGGGGGTAATATCCGTCGTGCAAGGCACTGGTGCCCCTCCAAACTCCATACCTGTGATAAACTGCCAATCCATTGGCGTCATCATCACCTCATAATCCAGTAAATGAAGAGTTTGAGTCTGGTGAAACCAGCGCTCAGACAGTACCCTAAGGTAACCCAGGGACAACGGCGAGGAATGATGGAAAAGAATGCCCTAAATCCCCAGTCATGCACAATCACTCTATAGTCAGGATGTAGAGCCTGTTACATGGAGTTAATGCTGAACCAGTTCCCTCAAGGCTGTGTAAAGCTGGGAACCTATATAAAATACAGATCGACATCAGAATCCTTTACTCCTCATCATTAGGAAAGAAGGAAGATTAAGATCTAACTTTATACCTCGTTAGCATGCAGATACATTGAGGGATGTCGAATCAGATCACCCAGAAGCTCTGGGTTTGCCACCTGAATACTCGGGAGGTCCATACGGGGAATATGTGTAGCAGGAGTGGGGTCCACAACCGGAACATCCTCCTTCTCATCCTCGACGTCTAGTACATCAACCCTGATTGGACATATCACCGCCTTCACCAACTGACGAGGCTGTCTAACAGAATGGGGTGGAGGCACTTCAGAAGCCCTCTTCCGTACACCAGAAGTGGTCCTGTGAGAACTACTCGGCTGATCCGGATCTATAATATCTGGAAAACAAGTCTCCAAATCACCTCAGAAAGGGTGTGGTATTTTCTAACCTAGAGCTTTTAAAAATGCATTTAATGACTACATGCATGCATGCATTATTTTAACATACTTCTATAGTAGAGTTAAAAATGCATGACTACTCAATGCCTATATTTTGGAAACTTTTGCCATAGTTTCCTCTATAAATAGGACTATCCACATGCACATAGGCATAACTAGGTGGCCATTCAATAGCACACCTGCCCACAGTCATATAAATACTATTTGTATTAAAAATTAAGGTCATCAATCCATAAGGGTAGCCTAATTACCAGGATTACTTTGCTTTTTCACCTTTGCTCATTTGTCCTCAAATAGGATAAGAAATAGCAGAAAAAATGTGCCAATTTGACTGTTTCAAAAGTCAAATATTTTCACATCATTATATTCAACATGGTTTAATACTAACATTTACTATGTTGAATATTTTTTATCAAGTCATTTGAGCATGCATATGCACAACTATGTGTTTAGATACATTTCATGTGATAAGTCATTTCCCAACGGATAAAAATTGGAAAAGAGTACATGCATACGTTATCAGGATAGTGTAGAACACTTGTACTGTGATAGAATTTACAGAAAGACGTCCGAATTCAGCAGATCTGAAGAAGATCTCTCGGATTTCCTTCGCGGCGCAACTTGAAAATGACTTATGAAAGCAACCTGCAAGACTTTAATATCCACGGTTGGCCGCAGGTCCATCTACTACTGTAGCAGGTGTACCTGCGGCACCCCTACATTGGGTCCCACCCCTCTGGCTCGGTCTAGTTCGAGTTACAAAGGAGTTCCCACAAGCTGAAAAGGCCAAATCAGGGATAAAAATGCTACGCGATTGAGCGGAATAGGCTGAAATCCTAGTTTTTCTGGGCCCGACTGTGGCTTTCATATCATTCATTGGTATTCGCCCGAACACAGGGTATACTATACCGATGATCCCCATCGCTACAAATCACATTTGGCAATACCGCACCGAGGTCCAATGCCATAAATTCATGGTCGTTGCCCTAATCTCCATCAAATGGATCCCCGGCGGGGGTTACAGCGCATGGTCATCTGTCCATAAACAAATCCCTGACGGGGGTTACAACGTATATTATCTGTTGACACACACATTAGTGAGGATTAAACAGATCCCCAATGGGGGTTACAACGCATATTTTCCGTTGATGCACATTTCAACGAAGGTCAAACAACCTTGATGTTAGTTCAGCAGTTGGCAGGTCAACCCAATGTCGCATAGAAAGCCATCCGATGATTGCATCAGTTGATACACATATCAATAAAGGCCAAGAAGCCTTAGCATTTATCCCCAGCAGGGAGTTCATCAGTTGATACACACATCAATAAAGGCCAAGCAGCCTTGGCATTCATCCCCAGCAAGGAGTTCATCCGTTGATATAAACATCAATAGAGCATCAAATGGATCCCCGGTGGGGGTTACAACGCATGGTCAACCGTTGGTTTATACGTCGACGAAGGTCGGGAAGCCCTGACAACACATACAGTTGGCAGTAAATCCAACAGAACATTGATATGTCCTGGAGATACAAACAAGGGAGGATCAACATCATCGAGGAGGATCGATGATGGAATATGTTATACGCATCCTCAAGAAGACAAAAGCTTTATCCCCATAGATCTCTTGTACACGAGAGGCACATCTTCGGAATAAAGTACGTATTAAGGATTCAGGAATTTGGTGATAACCCCAATGTCAACAATCATAGAGATTACTGTTAGCTATGGATTGCACATCCATGATAGTTCATCAGGCAGTTTACTTATTGCCATCACCGGTAGAAGCAACAGGGAGCCGATAATCATCCCCAGCATGTGGGAAAGCAATCCATATGCATTATACACTTGCATCATGTTGCTCCATATAGAATCATGTTTATCTTATTACATTTCAAGTGTCTAGGATTCTTTATCCTATCCATGCCATTACATTGTATGAATATGATAAAGAGGGGCATCTGTAGACACTCAATATTTTCTGCACACCTGTTACTGACATTGTAGGAGGGCAGATTCATCTTTCAAACATAACCCTAGAAGATAGCTCATATCCAGTCTGGATACTACCGGAAGCTCAGTCTCAATCCCGGAACACATATCGGGAGCATCAGTTCCAACCGCGGAGAAAACCCCGAGGCCTGCAGTTCTAATACCATAAATTCCACCGGAGAAGGCCGATTCATCCCGGAGATAACCCCGAGATATTCAGTCTCAGTCCCAACACTGGGAATAACAGATTCCAACCTTGGAGATAAGCCCAAGGAAGTCAGTTGCAGTTCCAGAGATAACCCCGAAAATGCTTTTTTCAAATGCATGAAATTAGCTTCAACCTCGGCGCTTACACCGACGCACTCAGTACAAGACTTGGAAATAACACCAAGAAGATATGCACTCCTTAGAGATGGCATTGAAGACCTTCAACACTTGCAGCAGTCCAATCTCAGAGATAACCCTTAGTAACGTCTACTTTATCAGCCCAAACTAGAGATAACCCCGGTGAGGGGCAAAATCGTCATCTTACCACCTTGACGCCACATCACGTCGTCTCAACATTTCAGACATACCTTTCTACACAACAATATCCCACAAGAACCAAGGAAGTCCAATCCCGAGTGACTATTATGCAGGGTAACAGATAGAATTTGAAGCATGAAGACCGAAGGGCATGGTCCCATCTTCTTGACTTCGTACAACCTCTAATCCCATGTCATTACATAACTCTCAACAATGACGGTCCAAAATAGGTCTTATACAGCTCAGTCGGATGCCCGAATTGAAGTTTTGAAAGTTTGAGTGGACATCACGTTGCACGCATGCACGTATTTCGAGACGGCAGGACCCGCGAAGCCCGAGGCACCCCGAGCAGCTGTAGGTACACCTGCGGCTCCCCTCTCTATAAATAGAGGGCTTGGGGGGCCATTTTATAAGAGAAAAAGGAGAGGAAGCCCTGCCCAATTTGCTCTGTACACACCCTAAACTGAGTGCTTTCTCATTTTAAACACTTGTAAGCTCATATATAGCTACTTTTTATCGGCGGGAGCCGAGTGTTCATCCATTTCTAGCTATATATGTCTTCTTTGGCAGCCCACTGTGAGCCTTCTTGTACACTTTAAAGCCTTTCTCTTCATTTTGGCACACACTATTCTTCACGTTGAGAGTCGTCTTGTGTGTGTATACCCGGACTTCGGTCCGTGGTTTCATTTCAGTTTGTATACATATACTTATATATATATATATATATATATTTACATTTTGTCCAGCCTGGAGTTTACTTCGTGGTGGTTGACCATTTTTACTATTTTCTGTACATTTTGTCCCGCCTGGAGTTTCCTCCGTGGCGGTTGATCACTTTTATAGCTTTATTTACATTTTCGATCAGCCATTGAGGTGCTTCGTGGTGGTTGATCATGCATGTATATATATATATATATATATATATATATATATATATATATATATATATATGCATGCTTACTGCTTTTATATCAATTGCGGCATCATGTGAGCCTAGGAATCATGTGATCATAGATTCAGTCTACTGATTCTAGATTTAGTTCCAGTGATGGACCTTTTCAGCTGTAAGCAGCTTGTAAATTTATTTACGATGTCTGAACTTCCTCAGATGGTTTCCATACCCATGAGGAGTTCGGTATTATTTTGTACATTATTTTGTTTCTATAGATGCTTCGCATCTGGAAAATAAAATCAATCAAGCCGAATATTGAATAAAATGGAAGTATCAAAAGGCCTTAATTACTATTGAGCATAAGGGTTTGAAAAACCTCTTTTCTAAAACATCATTGTTATATCTTGCTTAAAATTGAATTTTTACATAAATTTAAACCCTATGTATATAGGTGCGAACGAGGCCTCGCACTACTTCTAAATAACAGCACATTGACCCACACAAACATTCATATAACAGTTTCTTGAAAAGTGACAGTCACTGTTGTGACGCCCCCAAATCCGTGGTCCGAGTTCCCTAACCACGGGTTTGGTGCTCACGATCCATCAAATATATCACATCTAACTACTCATTCATTAATGAAAAACATCATTCATAATATTCCTTAATACAACTTATAGCAATATCCCAGGTTAACTAACCTTGACATAATTTACATACCCTTATATAACCAAAAGGTTTACATAAATAATTACATAATAAAACATAACCATTAAAATTTGACACTAACTACTCTTGAACCTTACCTTTGCCTTTGTCCCTGTTAGAACCTTCTGCTACTTCGGTATTAGCTGAAATATTTTATTTAAGCAAGGGTGAGCAATGAGTTTGCCCAGCAAGTTAAAATATACAATAAATGATATATATATATATATATATATATATATATATATATATATCATGAATAGAAAGGTCTAGCTTCTTTAGAACCCCAACAATAATCAAAAGATTTTGAAGTAGCTGAATAATAATTCAATCTCAATAATAAAACTTTCTCCCATTTCATAATGAATAACATATCAAAGATGAAAGAGTAAAATTCTTTCAAAGATTCAATAATATTCAATTGAATAATAAGAATTAACAATACTGCAATAATACTCAATAAAGTGGGATATACCCAGATTTCATGCTGAGTGATCACAAAAGGATCATGAACTACTAGAGGAATCATTTAGTTATTAAAACTAAACTACCACAAGAATATAAATTAGTTATAAAAACTAAACTATACTCTTCTACAAGTACCTGGAGCGGCCAACTCCTTTGTACCCTATATTATGCATAATACTCAATAATAGCGCATAGGTCGATTTACGACATTAAAATTTGTTCATCTCAGTCTTACATCACGAGTCCGTACCACAACAATATGGTTTGGATTACTTTCAAAGAAATACTATGATTTCAATAATTAATAACAATACTAATCTAGCCGAAACCAGTGGCATAGATCTTCCAATAACAATTCAGTTCATAATAAATTGAACATTTCAAGCTTTAACAAATATTAGTCTTGCTAAAACAATTAGCTGAGACATGATTTATAAATAGTTCAAATAATAGAACAAGAATCAATTGCACTACGTGTGAATTACAATAATTATTATAGATGTGAATAACTATTAATAATTATTCACTACCATGCTTGAAAAATAGTAACTCAAGTTGAGTTAGGAAACTTGCCTGATTCGTTGACTACTGCTACGCAATTTAAGTTAACTTCTTTTGTAATACCTATCATTAATAAGATTGATCTTTTAATCAGCATATCATACTTTGTATCATAGTACAATTACTTTATCAATCAATTATCTAACACTTAATCACATAATTAAATATTAGATAACTCCTTACAATATTAGTATTATTATCATCTTTTGCTAATTCTTTAATCTATATATCATATACATTATGATTTAACACTTATTTTTTTTATTTCATAAGTTATTCTTTAACATCTAATAAGTCACATACTAATCCAGCAACCTGGATGCTAAATCTAACAATCAAATTACCAATTAAGCAGACTGAATTCCAAATCCAGCAACCTGAATTCCAAATTCATCAACTAGATTACAATCCAGCAAGCTGGATTCAATATATTTTCAATTCAGTAAACTTCTTTTCAATCCAGCAAGCTGGATTCATTAGATTTTTCAATCCAGCAAGTTGGATTCCATATCCTTTTCACGAAAATACCAAATCAACTTATTATTTTTCTATCATTTGCCCAAACACATATACATATATTTCATACACAAAAAGTATTTTTCCATAATTTTCCAACTTCCTTTAGTATTTTTCAAAAAATATTTTTAGTTAATTCCTTAAGAAATTAGTAACCTCGTGCTTAACTCCAGAAATTCCCATCTCTTGACATAATCTTATACGTGTTAACGTGAGCCTCCAGTTTAAATTTTGTGGCCATCGCAGTTATAGAACTCCAGTTATAGCGATTTTCGTCCAAAAAACCCAAATATTGAATTAGTCATAACTTGGTCATTTTAAGTCGGAATGAGCTCATTTTTGGACAGGAGGTACTTAATACCATATATTTTCATGTCCCAAAAGGCCGGAATTTTTCTGGCAAATTAAGTGGCCGAAATTGCCCTTTTAAAATTTTGGGCAGAAGTGTTTTGGCGTTTTGCAGTTTTGGAGTCCTTTGCTAAAAGTAGTCCATACGGAAATATACAACTCCTTTTTCAGTGATTCAACTTGGAGATGTTAGCAAACTTATAGATCTAACTCTAGGGCTTGACCACACTCAAAAATTCGAAATATAATAGGAGATATGGTCATTTGAATTTCATGTTTCGTTTTTACAAAAATCTGACTTTCCATCCTTTGTGGTTTCTAAGAAAACTTCTATGTTCTCACATAATAACCAACATACCTCATCATACTACCTACTCATACTTCATATACCCATGAATCTACCATAATACATGATCTATTTCATCAATCAAGCATCAAACACAAAGTTAAACACCATAAAGGCTAATAAAAATTAGGTTATCTACATTTTGAAAAATCTAGTTTCTATCTCATACTTTAGATTTAACTTTTGATCCTCAAAAAGGTTAGATCTAAATATGAAACACTTATATACACCTAGATCTAAGGTTTTAAACCTCAAGATCAAAACTTCAAATTATAAAAAAATCAAATCAAACTAAAAAGAAATTATACTATATAAGTAGAAATTTGGTTATACATTTGCTTGATTTTCTTTTTCCTTCTTTCTAAACTTTGATTATGGAGCAAGATGGCTTGTAAAAAAAACTCTACCTCTCTCCCTCTCTCTCTATAGTCGAACTCCTAGACTTTCTCTCTCTCTTCTCTAGTCTCTCTCTTTCTTTCTTAGCTTTTGCTAGATAATAAGATGAAAAGAAAAAGATAAGACTTAGATTTTGATTTGTTGGAAAAGTAAGTATAGATATAAGATATGTAAGTATATTATTTGTCCAATATTTCTCCCCTTCTCTCTCTTACTCATCTCCTAGATGTTTCTTACACTTAATGCTTAATGTGTTGGTTGAATGGAACTTGGACACTTGTTATAAGTTGTCCACCTACTAAAGTAAGTCATCATTACATTCTTCCTCCCTTTCTCTCCTCTCTAAATTTCGGTCAAGTGGCCTTTCTATTGCCCAAAGTTGTTTTCATTTTATGCTTTAATTAACTTACTTAATGTCCAACATGTCCCCTCCCACTTAGGCTAAAGGTTGGGCCACTTCTTTAATTCTTTGGGCTAGAAATTTTAATTCTATGGACTTGCAAATCAACATATTTCTATACTTAGTAATTTTTATTCATTCCCTACTATTTAATTAGGGTTCCATTACACCCATTAGCAAGTTAATTTCTTACTCATATATTTTTAATTTTATAACCCAATTAGACTTACTATTCTTTAGGTTACAAGATTAATTAATTGAGATGCATCCACTAAATCTCTTAGGATTAGTATATGTTTTTAAATACTATCATTCTCTTAAATTATAGCACATTAGGTTATTTAATTATCATACCTAATAAATGTATTAGGTTACATAACTTTATTCGTCATCTCTTTACAAAATAAATGTAGACACATTATATAATACATATTTACTTAATCACGTACATAACTCACATATGTCATAACATATCCCTCTAATGTATTAACTTGATAGCCCTAATCGACTTAATAAGTTATAAAAACTCACATAATCATCAATACAATTACTTAAGGATTGTAAATCCTTATAATTTAATAATCAAGGCTAACATTCAAGCCATGTTAATTTCTTACATAACTTTCATTACTCTTCCTTGAAAATGATTAAGTATACTTCTTAGTTAATAAATTAACTATCTAGCTTCATTATCATATACATTTATATGATTCAAGTACTTTCTCTTTATTCTTTTTCAGAGAAAAAAAAATTTATTCAAAAAATTTGAATTATGTGAAATTCTGGGTTCTCACATTCTCGCATCATTATAAGGATTCTGTCCTCGGAATCACCGCTTTCTTACTCTCTAATATCTTTTAAAGTTTTTTCATCAATTCATTTATATCAGCACAATATTAATTTGTGTTTCAAATACTAACTTGTGACTTGAGATCTATAAAAGAAAACCATTCACAGCTATATCTATCTAATATTTCTCGCGTAATTCATTTACTTAACTAAATCATTACCTTTCACCACCTCCTGGGCAGCTACTGCATCATGCAACGTCATGTTGAACGTGCACGCTATCGGTCTTCCCGGCTGAGCAGGTCCTTTGATCGCCAGTGTTCCACTGCTGTTTCCTCTATTGTTGGTTCCTCTTTCTGAATTCTTCTTTGGACAATTACGAATTTGATGTTCTAGCGATCTACATGAAAAACAACCTGGTATCTTCTTTGGACTTGGACAATTTGGAGAGATGTGTCCCTCTTGTCCACAGTTAAAACACACTCCTTTTCCCTTCAAACATACTCCTGAATGCTTTTTACCGCAATTTGCACATGCCTCACCTTTCTTCTTATTATCTCCTGACTTGTCTCCAGATTCAGTATTGTCCTTCTACTTACGCTTATTAGAGTTACTTCCTCCACTGCTACCTCCTTCATTCGTCTTTTTCTTCTTCTCTTGATGATATCTCGACACAGCTTCACTTCCTCCTTCGGCGATGTCTGCTTTTTCCAACAGAGCCGAAAATGTCTTAATCTGCAACACAGCTACCTTGCTATATATCCCTGGTTTTAGTCCATTCTCAAACCTTCGCGCTTTTCGTGCCTCAGTGTCCACCTGATGCGGAGCAAATCTCGCTAATTCGTTGAATTTGGCAGCATATTCTGCAACCAATAAATTCTCCTGCTTCAATTTCAAAAAGTTTACTTCCATTCTTACTTGCATACTTTATGAGAAATAATTTTCGAAAAATAATTCCTTAAACCTTGTCCAGATTACTACTTCTGTACTAGCCCTAGCTTTGTTTGTCTCCCACCAGTAATTCGCCTCACCCTTCATCAAATAGGTAGCAAAATCTATCTTTTGCTCCTCCGCTACTCTAGCAATAACAAAAGCTTTCTCCATCTCCTTTACCCATGTCTGGGCTTCTATAGGGTCAGTGTTTCCCTTGAATTCCGGCGGTCCTACGGCCTTAAAGTCTTTAAAGTTAGCCAATGGATTAGCTAGTCGATTTCTTGCTGCGGGGGCGCTAGTTTGCATAGCTTGAGCTATCATGTCTGCAAAGTTCTGCATTGGATCAGCTTGATTTCCTTCATTCTTCACAGATCGCTCCTCCCTTTGGTTACGATTTTGTCGTCTTGGCGGCATTATCTGATGAAATAAAGACTTACATTAATACTTTGTCTTTATGCAACATCTTATTAGTAGTAAAAAAAATTTAAACTTAAACCAATTTCAGCTTCCTGGATTATTTAATCCAGCTTACTGAATTATTAAATTCTTCAGATAATCCTCATAATAATTTAATTCTCAGAATTTAATTACTTATTCAAACATATAATCATATCATTGCATTTATATTCATGCAAATGGTACATAGTACTTTTCAGTACATAGCACAAACTGCTACAAACAATTACTATTCCCGTGCGACAAAAATCGGGATTCATTACTACAACTTTACACAAAAAGTTGAGACATACAAAAGTTATTTTAATATTCATACCAAAGAGAATATTATACTCCCAAAATAGTATACTCCTCACACTTAATCTTTCTTACATCCACTTCCTTCACCTATCTTCTTTTTAGGACAATTCTTAATCCTATGACCCATTCCACCACATGCAAAACATCATCCTTTCTTTGGTTTAAGACAATTTGGTGATAGATGTCCTTCTTGACCACAATTGTAACACACATTCTTACCCCACATACATTCCCCCGAATGGTTCTTTCCACACCTGCCACATGCTTGTTTCTTCTTTGAATGCAAATTCTCTGAGTTGTTGTCACTGTCGTTGTTCTTTTTCCTTTTATTACCCTTCTTTTTCACACTTACATCTTTAGATGATACATTACGCTTAACCCTCATTCTATCGACTTGTGACTTCAGATTATTTCGTTCTTCTGCCATCTCACGTAATGCTCTTTCTGTCTTCCATAATTCTTCCAGGAGAAGTACTTTAGTCCTTAAATCTTGAACTTCCTCAGATGCTTGACCTTCTTCGATTGCTACTTTGTCTTCTTCCCCATCTTTGATCTTTATTTCTGGCTCCACCCAAGTTTCTTTGGAATATACTTCTTCCTCTTCATCCAGCTCCATCTCAGGGTACTCGTCATGATCGCTTGCTAGATTTACCGCAGGTTCGTCTCTTAAAACTTCCTCAACTGACTCACTCTGAGCTGGCACCTCGGCTAATGGTATTGGTGCAGCTGCTAACATTTCCGTAGTCATCTTATCATCTCCTGACATCCTGTTACCAGTTTTAAATAACTTCATTAGTACATCACTATCAAACATAATCCATAAACACTGAGTGTCCCCATATATTACTATTGATGAATTTTCCTAATCCACCACTTAGAACTCTAAACTAGTTTTCTCTATCCTGTTTATGGTTATATTCCTAAGGCTTTTCCCCCCACCTAAGGTTTATAACCTACAGCTCTGATACCAACTTGTGACGCCCCCAAATCCGGGTTCCCTAACCACGGGTTTGGTGCTCACGATCCATCAAATATATCACATCTAACTACTCATTCATTAATGAAAAACATCATTCATAATATTCCTTAATACAACTTATAGCAATATCCCAGGTTAACTAACCTTGACATAATTTACATACCCTTATATAACCAAAAGGTTTACATAAATAATTACATAATAAAACATAACCATTAAAAGTTGACACTAAATACTCCTGAACCTTGCCTTTGCCTTTGTCCTTGTTAGAACCTTCTGCTACTTCGGTATTAGCTGAAATATTTTATTTAAGCAAGGGTGAGCAACGAGTTTTCCCAGCAAGTTAAAATATACAATAAATGATATATATATATATATATATATATATATATATATATATATATATCATGAATAGAAGGGTCTAGCTTCTTTAGAACTCCAACACTAATCAAAAGATTTCGAAGTAGCTGAATAATAATTCAATCTCAATAATAAAACTTTCTCCCATTTCATAATGAATAACATATCAGAGATGAAAGAGTAAAATTCTTTCAAAGATTCAATAATATTCAATTGAATAATAAGAATTAACAATACTGCAACAATACTCAATAAAGTGGGATATAACCAGATTTCATGATGAGTGATCACAAAAGGATCATGAACTACTAGAGGAATCATTTAGTTATTAAAACTAAACTACCACAAGAATATAAATTAGTTATAAAAACTAAACTATACTCTTCTGCAAGTACCTGGAGCGGCCAACTCCTTTGTACCCTATATTATACATAATACTCTGTAATAGCGCATAGGTCAATTTACGACATTAAAATTTGTTCATCTCAGTCTTACATCACGAGTCCGTACCACAACAATATGGTTTGGATTACTTTCAAAGAAATACTATGATTTTAATAATTAATAACAATACTAATCTAGCCGAAACCAATGGCATAGATCTTCCAATAACAATTCAGTTCATAATAAATTGAACATTTCAAGCTTTAACAAATATTAGTCTTGCTAAAACAATTAGCTGAGACATGATTTATAAATAGTTCAAATAATAGAACAAGAATCAATTGCACTACGTGTGAATTACAATAATTATTATAGATGTGAATAACTATTAATAATTATTCACTACCATGCTTGAAAAATAGTAACTCAAGTTAAGTTAGGAAACTTGCCTGATTCGTTGACTACTGCTACGCAATTTAAGTTAACTTCTTTTGTAATACCTATCATTAATAAGATTGATCTTTTAATCAGCATATCATACTTTGTATCATAGTACAATTACTTTATCAATCAATTATCTAACACTTAATCACATAATTAAATATTAGATAACTCCTTACAATATTAGTATTATTATCATCCTTTGCTAATTCTTTAATCTATATATCATATACATTATGATTTAACACTTATTTTTTTTATTTCATAAGTTATTCTTTAACATCTAATAAGTCACATACTAATCCAGCAACCTGGATGCTAAATCTAACAATCAAATTACCAATTAAGCAGACTGAATTCCAAATCCAGCAACCTGAATTCCAAATTCATCAACTAGATTACAATCCAGCAAGCTGGATTCAATATATTTTCAATTCAGTAAACTTCTTTTCAATCCAGCAAGCTGGATTCATTAGATTTTTCAATCTAGCAAGCTGGATTCCATATCCTTTTCACGAAAATACCAAATCAACTTATTATTTTTCTATCCTTTGTCCAAACACATATACATATATTTCATACACAAAAAGTATTTTTCCATAATTTTCCAACTTCCTTTAGTATTTTTCAAAAAATATTTTTAGTTAATTCCTTAAGAAATTAGCTACCTCGTGCTTAACTCCAGAAATTCCCATCTCTTGACATAATCTTATACGTGTTAACGTGAGCCTCCAGTTTAAATTTCGTGGCCATCGGAGTTATAAAACTCCAGTTATAGCGATTTTCGTCCAAAAAACCCAAATATTGAATTGGTCATAACTTGGTCATTTAAGTCGAAATGAGCTCATTTTTGGACAGGAGGTACTTAATACCATATATTTTTATGTCCCAAAAGGTCGGAATTTTTCTGCCAAATTAAGTGGCCGAAATTGCCCTTTTAAAATTTTGGGCAGAAGTGTTTTGGCGTTTTGCAGTTTTGGAGTCCTTTGCTAAAAGTAGTCCATACGAAAATATACAACTCTTTTTTCAGTGATTCCACTTGAAGATGTTAGAAAACTTATATATCTAACTCTAGGACTTGACCACACTCAAAAATTCGAAATATAATAGGAGATATGGTCATTTGAATTTCATATTTCGTTTTTACAAAAATCTGACTTTCCATCCTTTGTGATTTCTAAGAAAACTTCTATGTTCTCACATAATAACCAACATACCTCATCATACTACCTACTAATACTTCATATACCCATGAATCTACCATAATACATGATCTATTTCATCAATCAAGCATCAAACACAAAGTTAAACACCATAAAGGCTAATAAAAATTAGGTTCTCTACATTTTGAAAAATCTAGTTTCTATCTCATACTTTAGATTTAACTTTTGATCCTCAAAAAGGTTAGATCTAAATATGAAACACTTATATACACCTAGATCTAATGTTTTAAACCTCAAGATCAAAACTTCAAATTATAAAAAAATCAAATCAAACTAAAAAGAAATTATACTATATAAGTAGAAATTTGGTTATACCTTTGCTTGATTTTCTTTTTCCTTCTTTCTAAACTTTGATTATGGAGCAAGATGGCTTGTAAAAAAAACTCTACCTCTCTCCCTCTCTCTCTATAGTCGAACTCCTAGACTTTCTCACTCTCTTCTCTAGTCTCTCTCTTTCTTTCTTAGCTTTTGCTAGATAATAAGATGAAAAGAAAAAGATAAGACTTAGATTTTGATTTGTTGGAAAAGTAAGTATAGATATAAGATATGTAAGTATATTATTTGTCCAATACTTCTCCCCTTCTCTCTCTTACTCATCTCCTAGATGTTTCTTACACTTAATGATTAATGTGTTGGTTGAATGGAACTTGGACACTTGTTATAAGTTGTCCACCTACTAAAGTAAGTCATCATTACATTCTTCCTCCCTTTCTCTCCTCTCTAAATTTCGGCCAAGTGGCCTTTCTATTGCCCAAAGTTGTTTTCATTTTATGCTTTAATTAACTTACTTAATGTCCAACATGTCCCCTCCCACTTGGGCTAAAGGTTGGGCCACTTCTTTAATTCTTTGGGCTAGAAATTTTAATTCTATGGATTTGCAAATCAACATAGTTCTATACTTAGTAATTTTTATTCATTCCCCACTATTTAATTAGGGTTCCATTACACCCATTAGTAAGTTAATTTCTTACTCATATATTTTTAATTTCATAACCCAATTAGACTTGCTATTCTTTAGGTTATAAGATTAATTAATTGAGATGCATCAACTAAATCTCTTAGGATTAGTATATGTTTTTAAATACTATCATTCTCTTAAATTATAGCACATTAGGTTATTTAATTATCATACCTAATAAATGTATTAGGTCACATAACTTTATTCGTCATCTCTTTACAAAATAAATGTAAACACATTATATAATACATATTTACTTAATCACGTACATAACTCACATATGTCATAACATATCCCTCTAGTGTATTAACTTGATAGCCCTAATCGACTTAATAAGTTATAAACACTCACATAATCATCAATACAATTACTTAAGGATTGTAAATCCTTTTAATTTAATAATCAAGGCTAACATTCAAGCCATGTTAATTTCTTACATAACTTTCATTACTCTTCCTTGAAAATGATTAAGTATACTTCTTAGTTAATAAATTAACTATCTAGCTTCATTATCATATACATTTATATGATTCAAGTACTCTCTCGTTATTCTTTTTCAGAGAAAAAAAAAAATTTTCGAAAAATTTGAATTATGTGAAATTCTGGGTTCTCACAACTGTGGCAACACGGATGTCGGGGGTGCCTAACACCTTCCCTCCGCATAAGTAAGTCCCCAAACCCTAATGAATTTTAGTTTCACAGAACCATTTAGCATTGTCACATCACTGGGTCAATGTGCAAACCTTTTCTCTGTTGTGTTGGTACAACCAATTAAAAAACCAACTGGCGACTCTTAACAGTCCATCGGCGACATTATACATGTCGGACCTTTTTCACTTGTTTTTTCAAATAAATCTCACCTAAAATGAGAACACCAAAGAAAAAGTAACAAAAAGGGACAACTAAAAATCTCGACGTCGACAGGAAGCATTCCATGTGTTACCTTTACATGCCAAAAGGCCCCAGCCTATGGGAATTACATCAGAGAAGTATCGGATGAACTGCCTCCCATCTAACACCCTTGGTACCACTCCATCAAGGAGTATTTGAGAGATGGATCTATGCCCACTATGGCTAGTCAAGTTAAAAGAATTTGAATTCATAGAATGGCCATGAAATTCTATTTGAGCGGAGACACACTCTACAAAAGAGATGTGGGACTAGGCCTTCTAAGATGCCTAGATAAAGGCCAAGCTCAGAGACTCATAGATCAAATCTATGGTGGAGTATGCAGCCCACACATGAGTGATCCTCTACTTGTCAAGAAGATCTTAAGAATAGGGCATTACTGCCTCTCTCTCAAAGCTGACTGTGATGATCACGTCAAGAGATGTTATCAATGCCAAATTCATGGAAATACTATCCACGCCCCTCCAAGGGAACTCCACAATATGAGTTCACCTTGGCCCTTCTCAATGTGGGGAATGGACGTGATCGGGCCAATTTAGGCCAAATCCAGCAATGGTCATCGGTTTATCTCCACCATGATCGACTACTTCACCAAATGGATAGAGGCAGCCTCTTCCCCTAGAGTTACCAATGAGGTGATTATTGGTTTCATCAGAAATAATGTCATTTGTCGATACAGATAACCAGAGGTGATTGTGTTAGACAATGCAAAAAACCTCAACAACCAAATGATGGAGGAATTATGCAGTAAATTCCACATCAAGCATCTCAACTCCGTCATCTAAAGTCCAAAGATGAATGGTGCTATTGAAGCAACTAATAAGAATATCAAAAAGATCATGCAAAAGATATCCACCAATCACAAAGGATGGCCTGACTTGTTGCCGCTGACTCAATTAGCCTATAGAACGTCAATGCGCACTTCCATTGGGGAAACCCCCTACTCATTAACCTATGGTATGGAAGGAGTGCTCCCCATAAAGGTAGAAATTGAATCCCTGAGAGTATTGATAGATGCTTAGATGGAAGAAGACCAATGGTTACAAGATCGGTACCATAAATTGTCTTTGATAAATGAAAGGCGGGCCACAACCATATTTCATAGTCAATTATACCAACAGAAGATCGCTCGATCCTACAGCAAGAAAGTCTGGCTATGAAAATTCAAAGAGAATGACTTGGTCTTGAAGAAGATCCTTGACAACCAAGATAAATCTAAAGGAAAATTCGCCCCAAATTAGGAAGGCCCGTTTGTTGTCAAGGAGGTATTTACAGGATGAGCCCTCAAATTGCAAGAAATTGATGGCTAAGAATTTACCCAACTCACACCGTTAAACGGTATTATGTCTGAAGTTACCTACAAACTAGGATTCTGGTTCTGGATCATAAATCCATTAGCCAATTCAGGTTTTTCAAAAGCTTTTTAACCACATCAGTTTGTCCCACCAGGGACGAACTATGAAGACCTGATGTCGCCCATACAAGGGAGTACATAGACAGCCATTTATGGTCCGGTTTAACCTTTATAAAAAATAAAACAAAAACCCTTTTCAGCACACCCTTTAACTTTCAACCTTTTCACACTAGGTTGGAACTACACATACCTGATCTCCCACATACACGGGAATATGTAGGCAACCTTCTATGGTGCGGTCTAACCTTTACAAAAAACAAAATACACACCCTTCAACTTTTTACCTTTTCATGCTAGGTTAGAACTACGCAGACCTGATCTCTCCTCATCAATGGGAGTACGTAGGCAACCATTCATGGTGCGGTCTCACCCCTATAAAAACATAAAATCCTGTCAACAGTACTGGGATCATTCTTCAACGTTCAAACCAAACCATAAGAGATGGAACTACCTGATCTTCCCAATACACGGGAATGCATCGGCGACCATCTATGGGGCAGTTAAACCACACCTCATCGGCTTAGACCATAGGGATGGAACTACCTGGTCTCCTCGCATAAAATGGAAAAACTGGTGACCATCTATGCTGTGGTTAAATCCTCAAAGAGAAACACCAATCCATAAGAGATGGAACTACCTGGTCTCCTCCATACATAGGATTACCGATAAATATCTGATGTGCGGTCAACCTCAGAGAGGAAAGCCAAAATCCTTTCCATAACCATATTCAGAAACTAGTCCCAATATACCAAAGGGTAGGGGAATACAAAGATCAACGATCCATTTTGAAATATCCTTAGACATCTCAATGTCCATCCATCAAGGAGGAATTTAGAATACATTGCGATGACAAGTCTTGGAGAACATGCAACCATTGAGCAAGTAACAAGGCATATCTGAAAAGGGAAGTCGGTCAAAACATATTTCATTGCCATATAATATTGTTTGATATATACAATGTGTCCTGTACATGACAAAAATGGCTAAACTAGTCTATGTAGGAAAATCAAAGGTAATCTACAAACCAGTGGATAAGCGAGCCATCAAGTCCAACATGGCATCCCTCTTAGTAGATGGAGGTAAATCTATGAGCTCCTGTCCTAGGGTAACCATACGAGCCAAGAGATCTACGACCATCTGAATGGTGCTATCGTGCTCATTAATAAATGCACTCATCTCTACAATAATGTTAGCAGTATGAGATCTCAATGCAGTACTGTCTGTAGTGGCAACATCTAGGGTAGCTAGAGCCTCATCCCGCTTAACAACAGTTGCATCCCTAGATGATCGAGCCTCATCCCGCTCAATAAAAATGGTATCCTTGTGAGCTAGAGCATCATCTGTCTCAACCAAAGCACCATCTCTATCAGAAAGAGCTGTCAACATCAAGGCCCTAGCCTGATCCCGATCAAACGTCATCAGATGTAAACTCTACTCTAAATACTCTACAGAATGTGGAGCCACGGTAGTAGGAATACTGGGGGAATCATCCAAAGCTACTGACAAACCAGTGAACAACTCATCCTCGGTGGGAGAATCAGGGTACTCCATAGGCTCCCCATCATTAGAATCAATACCTAGCTCTGAGGATACAACCCTAGTCGATGCAGTCTCTACCTCCAACCATGTAGAATACTTTGGAGAGAGACCTGGATGGCTAGTCGAAAAGTCAGCCCTCTCTCGACGGGTCCAACAGTCATAAATCTTGGACAAATCCTCTGCTGACAGAAGCTGAGATGACAAACACTGAACCAATACCCCGTTAAAGGGATGAAAATCCTAAAATTGGTCAGACTGTTCCATAATAGATAGTGGATGATATGTGGTCACTCCCTTCAAACCGTCCAATGGAAGATAGTCCATGACGACTGCCTGAGTGATAAAGCTATAGGGAGAGCTGAGCCCTAAACATGGCAAAATATCAAACGGGTCCTTGATCCTTGACAAGAAGGCAAACCAAGAAGCTATGTCGGTACACTCAACCGGCTGAAAGGAATATAACATGGCTATCTCGTGAGAAAAATAATACCCATAGCATCTGAAAGTGCCAATTGGTCTCAAGTGGTATGACCATCCTTGAGAGCACGAACTACCATGATCACACCGATATCCAGGTGGTCCATGTACAACGACATGTACAGATAAGCCACTATACACATTATGAGTATGTCTACATGGGCGACATGCCAATCACCCTCAGAAATGTTAAAGTCCCCAAAGTATCGCAGATAGCTGTCCAACGACCCAAATTTGTCAATCAAGAAACTCATAGACATCACATGCCCCGAGGAAATCTTGTCCAGGGCAACTCTGCGGCTCAAGCCTGTCAAGGTCATAAACTGTCGGCTCATGTCACTGACAGCCATCCGAGCGTAAGGCCTATCCAACGGTAAGTTTGTAAGACCCTCATACTCCTCCAACGTAGGAGTCAACTCCTCGGTATCATACCTGACTACCTGCCTGTCTGGTACCCAATGCTCAAGCATGCCCTCTATAAATCCCGATGGAACCTGAAATGTCAGGAGGGTCATAGAGTGTCACATCAACTGATCAACTATCACCCGATCTAGGGAGGTCAAACTGTTATATCACAATCTCAAGGAAGATGCCACTAACACTGGTGGGGCATGCTATATCCACCTATGAGTAAATGAAGACATCTTTAGAGTTGTGTTATAAGACCATCCAGGGGTCAATGCTAAACTCGTCTCTGGAAATGCATATTCATGATATAATACATGCATGATAAATGACATATGACAATATGATGTAGGGAATAGAAATAGTATACATACATTCCTAAGTACATCATAATCTAAATATATCATCTCTGCGTACAACTAAAATATACAGGGAAATGGGGCACAGCTGCCCAACATCTAACAGAGGCCTATCAAAAGATATAACAAGAACTGGGGCACAACCGCCCAATATCTAACAAAGGCCTATCAAAAAATATAGCGAGAAATGCATCAAAAGAAGTCAATGGTGTTGATGACCATATCATCCAATCTGTCCATCTGATGTAACTCCTCCTGAGTCACTGAATCTCTGCCAGAAGGGATATTAGGCTGATACAACAGAGGATCTGCGTC
The DNA here is from genome assembly GCA_016801055.1 of Panax notoginseng. NCBI lineage: Eukaryota > Viridiplantae > Streptophyta > Magnoliopsida > Apiales > Araliaceae > Panax > Panax notoginseng. The sequence continues at coordinate 129,275,847 of CM029016.1, forward strand.
GACAAAACCATCTGAATATGGGCCACCTGAAGGGCCAACCCCAGAGCTGAAAGGATCAAAAGTATCCACCTTTGATCGATCTCTGCCCAAATGCCTGATAAAGAAATGTGTTCGGTCCAACTGCTGGGTTAAACTCTCAATCTGCGTCAAATGAGTCGGCTCTCAGACGTAGGCAATCTAATCGGTCATCATAACGGAGCCAGGAACCATATCCCCTATAAACTGTGTGGCGCGGGTCTGAGCTCCAATGGTGCGAAGGAACCACCAACGGTAAAAAGACTCCTGAGTGAAAGGTCCCTCTAACAATGTAAAGCCATCCACACCCATCAATGGGACCTTAGTGATCGTCTGCAACAAAGGCCAATGACGCCTGGCAGGAGGAAAGATCGGAATGCATATCTCTCATCTAGTGCTCCTAATAGCACGCTCTCCTAAATAGAGCTCCCAACCTCTGTCAGTAAGTAGAGGAATCTGATGAGTGGAAAGTACATACTCGACACCGGTCGGGAAACCACCCTCAAAGACAACTGTCAAGTGGTCCTCAAAGTAAGGAACCCATATAATAACCTTTGCGGTCAACAACTTCAACTGTAGGCGAGAATGGGTGAAACCCTCAGCTACAGGAACCTCTGCCAGAGTGGAGTAATGCCATCGTCATCCCAGTGGATTGGTGTCTAAACCTAACAGGCTAATGAGATGAAGACATGGGAGCCTCTCGTAGGCCCAAAACTGCCAATACAAAATCAAATATCTGCGGTTAGTTAAACTGGCAACCCAAACAGAGGGAAATGAAAAGAAAAATGCTCACCAGCAGGAATGGGTAAAACCCTAACTAAGCCTCCATCACGCCCTCTGAGCGTAGGCGCATCACCTTGAGGAAGTAGGCAAAGGTGTAGGAGCCCCGACCAAACTCTCCAATATGGTCCACCTCCAGTATGGAGCTAACTAAAGTGAATGACATTGTCGAAGAGTTATCAACTAGGAAACAACTCTTGAGGATGATTAGGAAAAATCGTTGAAGGATGCAATCTCTAACCCACCGATCATCAGGCAATGGCTCAGTCAGAACCCCACTCATGACATCTATATTCAAGGGACCAGAATGGACTGTCCTGTCCTTGAGTGTCATAGCCACGACTCCCAATAATGATCTAATAGCAGTCGGGGAAATGTCCGCCACCAAAGGCACTGGTGCCCCAGAAAACTCCATCCTAATGATGAATCGTCAATCCATCGGTCTCATCATCACCTCACAATCCAGCAAATAGAGAGACTGGGTCTAGTGAAGAAAGCGCTCAAATAAAGCCCTGAGATAACTCCAGGGACAACGACGGGGGAGGATGGAAAAAAAAGCCTCGTAGCCCCAGGCATGCACAATCTCTCGGTACTCTGGATGAAGAGTCTGGCACAGAGAATGTATGTTGAACCAGTTCCCTCTAGACTACTTAAAACAGGGAACCTGCATCATACTGTAAATCAAAATCAGAAGCCTTGCCCCCATAAATGGGAAAAGGAAGATCAACACAGCTTTTACCTCGTTCACATAAAGATAGATTGAGGGGGTGACGACTCAAATCATCTAGAAGCTCTAGAATCATCACATTTATAGATGGAAGCTCCCTGCGAGGAATAGAAGAAGAAGGAGCAGGATCCGCAATGGTTACATCCTCCTCGTCATCCTCAACATCCGGTTTCTCAACTTAAATAGGATGAATCACTGACTCTGTCAACCGACAAGGCTGTCGGGCTGGGCGAGGCCAAGGTACATCTGAAGCTCTCCTCCTCACACTTAAAGAGGTCCTACAGGAGCTACTCGGCTGATCTGAATCCATATATCTTGACAAAAGTCTCCAAATCACCTTGGAAGGGGTGTGGTAAATTCTAACCTAGAGCTCATTAAATGTTGGTCATAGCTATATGCAACCATGCATTACTTTAGCATACATCTATAGTAGAGTTAAAAATGCATGATTATTCAATGCCTAAACTTGTGAAAGTTTTTTACCAGAGTGTCCTTTGTAAAAAGGACTATCCACATGCACGTAGGCATGACTAGGTGGCCATTTAGTAGCACACCAACTCAAAGTCATAAACATCCTATATTCATGAAAAACATCAAAGTTATAATCCATAAGGATAGCCTAATTCCAAGGATTACTTTGCTTCAAAACCTTTGCTCATTTGTCTTCAAATAGGATGAAAAAAATAGCAGAAAAAGGTGTCAAATTAACTGTTTCAAAAGTCAAGTTTTTTTTTTTCACATTAATACGTTCAGCATAGTAAAATACTAATATTTACTATGTTGAATAATTTTATCAAGTCATATGAACATGCATAATCACTACTATGTGTTTTGAAGCATTCTATATGATATCTCACTTTCCAACGGTTAAAACTGGAAAAGAAGACATGTAAACATTATCACGATAGTGCAGAACGATTGTACGGTGACGAATTTTGCAAAAAATAGCCCGAACTCAGTAGATCTGAAGAAGAAATCCCACATTCTCTTCTCGGCTTCAACTCAAAAATGTCTTGTGAAAGGGAAAGACAAGTGAGACATAGCCCACGGGTGGCCGCGGGTCAATTCGAGGTAGCTGTGGGTCTACCTACAGCTACCCTGGGTGGTCCCCAACCCTCCGGCTCGATCCAATTTGAGTTGCAAAGGAGGTCCCACAAGCTGAAATGTCAAATCAGGAAAAAAGATGCCACGCGATTAGGCAAAAAAGCCTGAAATCCTAATTTTCAAAGACCAAAGTGCGGGTCTACATATCAATCAATGGTATTCGCTCGAATATACGGTTCATAAAGTCAATGATCAAAGCTATTGAAAGCTGCCATTGTCAACGCATCGCGAATGTCCGATGCCATCAACATGGGGTTGTAATTGCAATTAAAAGCATTCATATCGTCAAAAATCCATCCCCAGTAGAGATTTCAGACATCCTAAGCCGTTGAAAGCTATTTCAATAAAGATCAGGCAGCCCTGATATCACCAGCCATTGGCAATAACTTCAGCGAAGCATCGGAGGTGGTCCGATGATACAAGCTGTTGAAAGTTATTTCAACGAGGGTCAGACAACCCTAACATTACTAGCCATTGGCAGTAACTCCAACGAAGCGTCAAAGAAACCTGATGATACAAACCACGAAAAACCATCCTCATCGTGAAGGACCGATGATGGAATATGTTATACAGATCCCCAGCAATTAAAACATAATTCCCCAAGAGTTGCTCATAAAAGAGAAGAACGTCTTCGATGGAAAGCAATTCCAAAGGATTAAGAACCTTGGTGATAACCCCAATGTCAACATCCGATGATCTTCAGCATTGGAAAACCTCCATTTACGAGATCTCGAGGACATCTCTACAACTTATCAGTAAATCAGGCTCAAATAGCCCTGATTGATAGTTTAAACTGCTGACAATTACCCCATCGTGGCATCAGGAGATTCCTGTGATGAGAGTTTTGGAAACTACTGGTGGAGTAGATATCTAAGCAGTTCAACAGGGTCATCATTGACAACTCCATCCCCCAACAGAAACGGTTGGAGCAGACAGTTATCACATCCCGTTGGAAACCATTCCAACAAATAACATTCAACATAACATTCACATCATGCTGCATTACATTTGCATCATGTTTAGCTTGTCTTATTTCAAGTGTTTTGTAGTCTTTATCCTATCCATGCCATTGCATCGCATGAATATGATAAAGAGGAGCGTTTGTGGACACTCAAAATTTTGCATTCCTTTTACTAACCCTGCAGGAGGGCAGAATCGTCTTCCAGAGATAACCCTGGAAGTCAAATAAGTTTCAACGCACGAGATAACCCCGAGAAGTCCATTTTTCAATCTCAGAGATAACCACGAGAGATTCATTTTCAATCCCAGAGATTACCCTGGGAGATCCAGTTCTAACCTCGGAGATAACCCCGAGGGATCCAGTTCAAGTTTCGAAGATAACCCCAGAAGATCCAGTTCTAACCTCAGAGATAATCACGAGGGATATAGTTCAACCCCAGAGATAACCCCGGGAGGTCAAGCACACCTCAGAGATAACCCTGAGGACATTCAGCATCCACAACAGCCCAAACTCAGAGATAACCCTGAGAAATGACTGCTACATCTACACCAAAGCCTAAGATAACCTCAATTACTATTGAGCATAAGGGTTTGAAAACCTGTTTTCCAAAACTTCAGTGCTATATCTTGTTAAAATTGAACTTTTATACAAAAGTTGAACCCTTTGTATATAGGTGCAAACGAGACATAACACTACTTCCAGATAACGAATCCAGAGAGGGATAAAAAGACAAAGATTAGGGATTCGTACTTTAGTTTATCTAAGTTCAAAAATACTCCATAATAATCAATTGTGGAGCAGAAATCAAAAATGAAGATCAAAACATAGATACAATCAAAGATAGAAACCATAATAGACAATCTTGGACACAAAAAAGAAAATTTAATTTTTCTATGAATAGTATCGTATTCGTGAATAGTAACCCCGACACTAAAAGGTAGAAATTCCATAAGAAAAATCATCATACTTCGTGAATAGTACTCATGAATAGTAACTCATGAATAGTAACTCGTGAATAGTAACTCATGAATAGTAACTCCGACATGAAAAGATAAAAATTTCATAATAAAATTCATACCAATATTTTGGTATAATGATATTGAAAGAATAACATCATTTACGAAGAAAATAACATCACTTACCATCCCTTACAATCCCCTACAATCCTTTACCTTAAAAGAATAGTACTTCTGGCTGGAATATCAGATATAACACTGAAGTAAACTTGCACTATATAGCAACACTCAAAGTATCAAAATACTCACAAAAATACGCTCGATAATATAGAGAGAGAAAACTTCAGATTCTGGTGTGATTTTCAATTCTAACCTAAGCATCATATTTATAGGAAAATGCTTAGAACGCCAAAGCAGAAAATTTGATAAAAAAATAATATTTATTTTTAATTTCCTGCGCACACCTTGACAATCTGAATTCAGCATTTACCACATGCAAGTGTGGCCCACCAACATAAAAAACATGTTTTAAACATTTTTTGTAACAAAATCAATTCAGACCCAATATTCCAGAACTTCAATAATTCATAATAAATAACCCTTTTATCAGAAATATTTGAATCTTATGTCCTTTTCATAGGAAATTTAATTCTCTACAACTTTGTAGATTTAAGTTTTTCTAAATTCCAAATGAAAAATGACCGAAATTCACATAAGGACGATTTTACATACTATAATCAAATTTCAGTCAAAATGGGATCCACCAACATGTTTAACATGTTTTTAGCATTTATTGTAACAAAAATACTCTTCCTCCTCATTTATTCATATATCACACATTCATTGTAAAAATATCACCATTATTATATTATTATATTATTGCATTATACATTTATAATGTAATATAATAATATATTTGAATGAATTATTTTATCAGAAAAGATAAAATATTAATTTTTAACAATTGCCACTTTTTTAAAAATTCCTCCATTTATATCCACAGAAATAAATATTTTCTTTATCATATAAATCAATAATTAATTAGTCACAAATAATATTACTGAATCACAATAATGACAACCAGGTCGTTCCTAGGAAAGGGGAGACCTTCCGGTAAAAATTTCTCCTTACTAGCGTGTAATTAAATAACCTCTCCTACACAAAACTTCCTTAGACATTGCCAATAATGCTATATATTAATATTATTCAAATAATATAAATTATTGATCTGATAATTTGAAATACTGTGAAATGACAATTATTGAATCAATAATATAAAATATCAATGCAGCAATTATTAAATCAATAAAATAAAATATTGAACAGTAATTACTGTAAAAATTATTGAGTAGTGACTTCTTATGTAAGAATTAATAATTGGTGCAATACCGTGTGCTACAGTGCAACACAGCGTATTACTGTGTTTTAATCATCGAGTATTCCAACAGTGTAAACGGTAACAACTACGCCGTTATTTATAAAATTTCATACTTGTCGTTTTCTTCATCTAAATGCTTTCTATTATGGGGCCCACAAAAGGCTGCGCCGTCGTACGAATATTCCCTAACAGCAAGAATATTTCACGACCAACCGAATATTTCTCGACAACAATAAATATTTTATAACCACTTGATTATTTAAAATATTTGTGCATTTTACCCATAACTAACCATATTAATTAAATCAACCCCTTACTATTTCAAAATAATAAATAGAGAAAATTCAATTTTATTTATAAAAAGTTGAGGTACCTAGTATGTCGAAGAGGTGAGGATACCTTATTTTCATATCAGATTCCAACTCCCAGATCATTTTCTCAATATCATGGTTCCTCCACAAAACATTAACTTGTTGTAAAACCTTTGTGCGTAGGGCATGCTCCTTCCTATCCAAGATCTTGAGTGGTACCTCCCCGTACGTTAAATCTTCGGCTTTCTCGTCTAGTTCTAACTCAATAATGTGGTTCGGGTCTTTTACATATCTACGTAACGTGGATATGTGAAAAACGTTATGAACACGAGACATACTTGGCGGTCAAACGAGTTTATAGGCCGCATTTCCTACTCGATCAAGAATTTCAAATGAACCAATAAATCGAGGGCTGAGATTTCCTCTCTTCATCGACTCTTGCTTCTAGAATAACACATTCTTGTACCTTCTTCTTAATACGCATCAGCTCCGGGTCTGTAGCTTGAGCAGCTTTAACTTTATCGATTAAAGTCGATTCTAATCGTATATTCATTATCTTCACGCAGGTCTTGGAATCTTTAACTCTATCTCTATCTTTTGTAAGTCATACGAAATGGGTCTTTGTGTTAACAATATCTCACTCATAAACACATATGATCTTCTACTCAACGCGTCAGCTACCACGTTCACTCTTTCCTGGATGGTATTGAATGGTATGGTCGAAATCTTTTAATAGCTCGAGCCAACGTCGTTGCCGCATGTTGGGTTCTTGAAAGCTCTTCTCACATTCCTCGCTCCATTCGAATTTTGTATCTTTTTGACTCAGTTGAGTTAATGGAGTAGCGATTCGAAAAAATCCTTCCACGAATCTTCGATAGTAACCAACTAAGCCTAGAAAGCTACGTATTTCAATTACTGACTTAGGTTGCTCTCAACTGTGACTCATATCCCAATCTTGAATAGCACGTCACAATGGCACCTATCAGTTTACCACCGCATGAATATGACGTCCCCTACGGAAAGTTTGGCTTCGGTGCATTCCACAAAGGAAGTCACCAGGTAAAGGCTAGGGTACCAACTCCTGTAGCTAAATTAACTCCTGAAGTTCAATAGGAGCCATTCGATATGAGATTTTAGAAATGAGTTTTGTACCGAGTTCAAAGTCGATACAAAATTCAATGTAACGCTCTGGGTGTAGGCTAGGAAGTTCTTCAGGAAATTCACTAACAACAGAAATATCATTCAAATCAGACGTATTTTTGTTTAAATCCATGAAATGGGCTAAGAAAGCTTGACATCTGTTTTTCAATAAACGAATGGCTTTATGGCTTGATATGACAGTGATTGACTTTAATGGTTTGGTTGCTTGAAATCGTATAACAGGTTGGTTAGAAATATAAAAACTTTAAATAATCAAGTTTAGCATGATGAGTGGTTAACCAACCAATTCCTAAAATCATATCAAATGCAAGTATTTTTAAAGAAATAGGATCACATGTAATGTGATGGTGCCAACCTGAATCAAGCAAAATTTATAAACAGTGAATGTAACGAAAGTTTCTCCTAACGGAGTTTCTACAGATAAGTCAAAGTCTAATTTCTCAAAAGTCAAGTTAAAACGTTGGCACAAGCAAGAGAGATAAAAGAATGGGTAGAACCGGTATCTAATAAGATATAAACTTTGCAATAATTTATAATTAACTAACCCGTGATAACTTTGTTCGATTTCGCGTCACAAAAAATGCTCTTCCTTAAACTACCGACTTTGTTTTGTCCGTATCCGCCTTTGATGTCACCGTCCCAGCAGGACTTGATTTCGCTGCAGGATAAAATTGAGCTATGTGACCGTCTTTTCCACAACTAAAACATACCATGGAAGGCTGTGAACAGTTTGGACTTATGTGTCCCTCCTCTCCGCATCTATAGCATCTAACTGGCGGTCTTTCTCCTCCCTTAAAATTTATTGTTGGTGCTGGTGATGACATCTTTCCGTCATTGTTAAATCTTCTCTTCTTGAAATATCCACTTGAATCATTTCTTCTATTATCTTTGCCATGATTACCACCGAAGTGGCTATCATTTCTGGCATGCTAATTTCCTCCACGATGATTATCATTGTCCCGATGGCCATTGCCACCGGTACGATTGTTATCATGTTGTTGGTTGTTAACTTTTGGTTGGGCTGACTAATTATCGCGCTACAATAACTAAGCCCTATTCACAACATCTGAATATAAACAAAGTTTGTCAGAAATGAGGTATTAGTGTATTTCGGGTTTCAAACCTCGTAGAAACATTCGTGTCATTCGCTCCTCGTTGTTTACCAAATGGGATGCTAACCGGGATAGCTCAGCAAACTTAGCTTCGTACTACGACCCGATCATATTATTTTGCTCCATTGCTCATCTCAAAATTTTTAGATGTCATTCTCAAATAATGTCATAAAACAAGGGTTAATTAAACAAATTAACATATCATATATTAACCCTATGCTCCGAATGACCAGCCATTAAATATCAAATAAGCTTAGGTAGGACACACTAGCGAAGGATTTACTCGTCTCTCCCCTCCTAGTTCTATTCCCCTACCTCCGCCAGAGACCATATCCCTAAGCTCTAATACCAACTGTGATGCCCCCAAAATAGGTCCATTCCACCCAACCCATTCTGAGTCGCCAAATACATAGTACAGAAAATAACTACAACTTTATTATTACAATTGTCGTACAAAATACGATAACACATATACTGTGAGTTTAAATACAAATATTCACATTTGGACAGTATTCAAACTCAAATGTAGTCATCATAATAATTATTGATACACTATCTTACAAAATAGTGAGGACTACTAAAAAAACTATCTTGAACCATCATTCCATACCCCGACTAGTTCCCGCTATATTCTCGCCTCCTGAGAAGAAAAATGGAACAAAAAGGAAAAGGGTGGGCTCAACTAGCCCAGTAAACAATATTATGACTAAGATAATGTAGAACAAATTATCCTTAGTCCTCAACTAGGAAAAATTTGATAGAATACAATAGACAACAAGTAGCGGAAACAACAATTCATTAGAAAAGTTAAATAAAGAATGAAATCTACTATTACCTATGAATTTAAAAGTCCATCATCAATATTTTATCCATGTAACATCAATTATCAAATATTCATCTTTGCACTACGGGCTAAAGATATTCATTTGTATCACCAGTTGGTCATGTTCTTCTCAACACATGTCCGTCTTTGCACTAAGGGCCAAAGATATTCATCAAATAATCATTCATCTTTGCACTACATGCTAAAAATATTTAGTTATATCACCATTTAGGACTGAGGATGATAAAAATATTTTCAAGAAAACGAATCTAGAGAGAGATAAAAAGACAAAGATTAGGGATTTGTACTTTAATTTATCCAAGTTTAAAAATACTCCATAATAATTATTTGTGAAGCAGAAATCAAAAAATAAGATCAAAACATAGATCCAATCAAAGATAGGAACAATAACAGACAATCTTGGTACAAAAAAGAAAATTTAATTTTTTTGTGAATAGTGTCGTATTCCTGAATAGTGTCGTATACGTTAATAGTAACCCCGGCACTAAAAGGTAGAAATTCCACAAGAAAAATCATCATACTTCGTGAATAGTACTCGTGAATAGTAACTCATGAATAGTAACTCCGACATGAAAGGTAAAAATTTTTTAATAAAATTCATACCAATATTTTGGTATAAAGATATTGAAAGAATAACATCATTTACGAAAAAAATAACATCCCTTACCATCCCTTACAATCCCACACCTCAAAAGAATAGTACTTGTGGCTGGAATTTTAGATATAACGCTGAAGGAAACTTGCACCGTATAGCAGCACTCAAAGTATCAAAATACTCACAAAAATATGCTCAATAATATAGAGAGATAAAACTTCAGATTCTGGTGTAATTTTTAATTCTAACCTAAGCACTATATTTATAGGAAAATGCTTAGAATACCAAAGCAGAAAATTTAGTAAAATAATAATATTTTTTTTTATTTCCTACGCACACCTTGACAATCTGAATTCAGCATTTACCACATGCAAGGCCCACCAACATGAAAAACATGACCCAATATTCTGAAACTTCAATAATTCATAATAAATAGCCCTTTTATCAGAAAAATTTAAATCTTATGTCCTTTTCATAGAAAATTTAATTCTCTACAACTTTGTAGATTTAAGTTTTTCCAAATTCCAAACGAAAAATGACTGAAATTCACAAACGGACGATTTTGCAGACTATAATCAAATTTCAGTCAAAAATGGGATCCACCAACATGTTTAACATGTTTTTAGCATTTATTATAACGAAAATACTCTTTCTCCTCATTTATTCATATATCACACATTCATTGTAAAAATATCACCATTATTATATTATTATATTATCGCATTATACATTTATAATGTAATATAATAATATATTTGAATGAATTATTTTATCAGAAAGGATAAAATATTAATTTTTAACAATTGCCACTTTTCTAAAAATTCCTCCATTTATATCCACATAAATAAATATTTTCTTTATCATATAAATCAATAATTAATTATTCATAAATAATATTACATAATCACAATAATGACAACCAGGTCGTTCCTAGGAAAGAGGGGGCTTTCCGGTAAAGATTTCTCCTTACTGGCGCACAATTAAATAACCTCTCCTAGACAGAACTTCCTTAGACATGGCCAATAATGCTTTCTATTAATATTATTCAAATAATATAAATTATTGATCTGATGATTCGAAATACTATGAAATGACAATTATTGAATCAACAATATAAAATATCAATGCAGCAATTATTGAATCAATAAAATAAAATATTGAACAGTAATTACTGTAACAATTATTGAGTAGTGACTTATTACGTAAGAATCAATAATTGGTACAATACCGTGTGCTACTTTGCAACACAGCGTATTACTGTGTTTTAACCATTGGGTATTCCAACAGTGTTAACGGTAACAACTACGCCGTTATTTATAAAAACTCATACTTGTCGTTTTCTTCATCTAATCGCTTTCCGTTATGGGGCCCACAAAAGGCTGCACCGTCGTACGAATATTTTCGGACAACAATTAATATTTTATAACCACTTGCTTATTTAAAATATTTGCGCATTTTACCTATAACTAACTATATTAATCAAATCAACCCCTTACTATTTCAAAATAATAAATAGAGAAAATTCAATTTTATTTATAAAAAGTTGGAGTCTTACATCGTATTCACATTAAAACGAACGTGTGGAATTGCTATTATTGTAATTTCTCAAACGTTGAATGACGATAATGACTTATAGCATTTCGATGTTATAAGGTCGTAATGAAAGTTAAGTGTAAAGCGTAATGGCGATGGGCGATCGGTCTTAGCATACAACGAACCGTATGACTTAGACATTAAGAGATGGTGATGAACGTGATGTTCCTGTAATGGAGCACTAATGGAACTGATTAAAACCTTAAGTAAAGGTTGAATGAAAGATTAAAGGATGAACAATGTAATCGTAGAGTACGTAATCGGTATACGGGACACTGTATTCTGATATATAGGAAATCGTATTCGTGCCAAAAGAACGTTCTAAGTGTACATTGGTTGTATAACTTAGATGTTGATGAATGTAAGTAAAATATGATATTAAATTATCAAGAAAATCGTAATAAATGGCAATGAAGTTAATGAAAGTCCAAGTATGAATCGGATAACGAATATAGAAAAAAATGTAAGCGTTAGAACACTTAAATCGACGTAAAGGTATTGGGTGTACGCATAAGTTAAACGTGTATAACCTACACACCGTGTATGGTTTGAACGTAAGGTAATGACGAGATATGAGTGACGTGTAATGCGTGAATAATCTCGAGCCTTTCGTTGGTGACATCTCAGAATGAGAATGCACTGTAGCTAGACTCTCAATAGGGAATACCGAGCAAGTCTGTAGCAAGTTGATCATTGTAAGTGCTATGGTTTTAAGTACCATAGGTGTTACAATAACTTGAATAATGAATAAAGTGAAAGAGTTGAGAAGTCGGGTTAATGATAATAACTTGAAGAAAGTTTTGAGTTAGCTAAATCGGATATTATAAGATACGAAACGAGGTAATGTAAAATGCTTAACGCTACGAACACATAGTATTAACATTGAATGATTATTCCGAGTATACAAAAGATTCTATGACTTAAGTGCTAATAAATAATGTGACGACCTGAAAATTCGGGTTGTCCAAAATTTAAGTTTAAAGAATTAGTTATTAATAAAATTAATTTTTGTTTATACTATTATGTGCTATGTGTTTTTAATCATTCTATAACGTAAGATGATTATAAATCGGGAGGATTCTGGCAACGAGCTAGATTGAACGACTAAGAATTTTCAAGACGGAAATAAAAAATTTTCGGGAACAAAAATATTTCTGGGAAAAAAGAAGAAATAGGCACTATTCATCCGTTTCTGTTTAGAGATTTAATTTGTATTTCCCAGAAACACGTAATGATAGAATTTTAAGACATGATGTAATATTAAATAATATTTCAGTTAGGGCAAAAACGAAGTTTTCGCTTGCGGACTGAAAACCTAAAGGTTAGGAAAGTGAGTTCTGAGAATTTAATGATTTCGTATAATAATTAGGGTTATTATGCGTAAGAAATACGAGTGTAATACTAGTTATTATACGAGTATAGTAAGAAGATTATTACGACGTATAATACGAATATCGTACAAACTATATACGAAGAGAATACGAGAATGAGATGCGTAGAATACGATTAGTCTTAATGGCTAAGTAAAGGATAGGTTAAGTAATGACTAAGTAAACTTAATAGCTAAGTAAAATGCTTATGCTTAAGGGCTAAGTAAACTTAAAGGCTAAGTAAACTTAAGGGCTAAGTAGACTTAATGGCTAAGTAAATGTGGAGGGCTAGTAAACTTAATGTTTAAGTAATGAATAGTAAGGTGGTTTGGGGGGCGAAATGACTATTTTGCCTTGGCTTTGAATTTTCTATAAATAGGAAGCTAACTTTTATTTAAATGGGATTTTTGAAAATCCTATAACATGAGAGAGAGAGAGAGAGAACTTGAGAGCTTGGAGAAGATGGAGAAGGAAGAGAATGAGTATGAATGATCGGATCGAAGGTGATCGTGAAATAGAAAAGCTTGTGAATCGCCGGCTTTGTCTAGCGGACGAAAAATAAAGAAGAGAGGTAACCTAAAACCTAGTCAAATTTAATTTCTCTTTAAGTCCTATATGATTAAAATATAACTTAATGATAATAAGAAGTAGATAAGGTTATGAATGATTTCATATGGTTGAAATCATTGAGAAAAGAAGAAAATACGAGTTTAAAGTTATTTTATAAATTTCTTTAGGAAGTGTAAGATTCGTAATGAATTAGAACGATCCGAGTGGATTATATAAATGAGAAGGTGAAATAAGTAAGGAATAGTGTTCTATAACATCAAATTCCAAGAAAAAGCAGAATCATAATCCAAAATATCGATTAAAAATGAAGAACGAACGAAGAACGCGAAAAACGTTGTTGATGGACAAATTTAAAACCATCGTAGGTTAATTGTTGTTGATGGACAAGCTTAAAACCATTACGTATAAGTCAGTTGCTTATTGCTTGGTTAGGAACGGTAGAAACATTCATGAAGAACCGATTAAAACTATGTTATAACGAAGTTATGGCAAAAATTTTATAAAAGACGAACAAGAATTAGAAAGTTAGTAAATGAATCCGAACGTGTAGGGTTTCATAAGAAAGTAAGAGAATGTAGAAAACGTGAGTCGTGGACTCAAGAACGAACAAGTTCTGAGTTCGGATGACCGAATTACGGACGAACGACCGAAGAGCATTAAAAACGTAAAATGAATAAAGGGTGAAGATCAAGACAATCAAATGGCATGTTAACGGATTCAGAATGAAGTTCTGTCCAAGGGGTATTGAAGTATGTAAGATAAGGAAGATAATGGCTTTGGAACGACCTCGTTCTAAGTTATAATGAAAAAGTTATGAGATCGGGAAGTACGCGTTTTAAACTTGATTTATGACTTAGAAAATTTTATAGGTTTTGTGCTCGGCGCCGCAGTGCCAGCTGAGCCTTGGGAGGCGGCACCGTAGCGCGAGCTTAGGTTTTCATGCACTATTGATTGGCGCTGCAGCGCAAGAGTTAGTGAAGGATTCGGCGCCGCAGCGCCAGACTGAAGAAGAAGATGACGTAGGGTTGCGTCGCAGCGCGAGAAATAGAGAAAGGAGTGGTGCCGCAGCGCCGGTGTGAAGGAAAAGCCAGAGAAGAGCTTTTAATTGCTCAACTCTTGGGGGAACGTAAGGGAAGATAAGGAACATAATGTTCAACTAATGTAACACTTAATTAAGTATTTTAAACCATTAATAAAGGTTGAATGGAAAGATTAAACGAGAGTGAACAACAAAGATTTTAGGTGCGGGTTACTTAACCGATGTTCGGGGACCGTAGTCGCGATGAACGAAAGTGAGGGATTTCTATGGTTATGATTTCTTAGACGTTGAGCGACGAGGGTAATGAATAACATTTCGACGTTATGTCATGATAGTGAGAGATAAGTGTAAGCGTATAGAAGCTGTGAACGCAATGCTGTTGCGATGAACGATCGGTCTTAGCATACAACGATCAGTATGGCTTCGACACTAAGAACGAGTAATGAACATAGGGTTCATGTAATGGATAACGAAAGTATTAATATTAAATAAGATATGAATTATCAAGAAATCCATAATGAATGATAATAAGATTCATGAAAGCCGAATGTGAGTCGATAAGGAATGAATCCTGATGTATGGCATTTAGTTGTCAGAAAACCGTAAGGAATAAGAAATTGATTTAACGAACATTAAGTTTAATGGTTCAGATAAGTTACGATAAGTTTGGTTGTGGTACAATCATAACCTTTGATGGTTGACACATGGAAGCTGGGCTAAACAATTACTTCAGAGAGCGAATGTATATACGAAACTGGCAACCGATCTAACTCACTGTGATGGCAGTGTAGATGAGACGGGAACTTGTTTGTTGGTTGTTTGTGGAAAACCACTCAGAGTACCATATGGACTACTACCAGAGAAGCAATGTGTGCTGAGTCCTAAAGAAGTTATAAGAAGAAGATGAGAATATAAATCATCCAAGATGATGAACGTATGAGTAAGACATCTTCGTATGTCATGAAGCCGTAAACTGGTAAAGGAAGTTAGTCACGTAAACTTATATTGCAAAAACGGGAACTCTAAGAAGTAAAGTTAAGTAAAATCAATGTGTAAGTCAAGTATATGACTAATTGATGTTTATGTTTTCTCCTTATGTGTTATACAGGGATTGGAATGAGCAGTTCAGCGTAAGTTGTAGCTGTGCGTAAGGCAAGTTTCCTAACTTCATTCATATTCTAAATGAATGCTAGTTTCTTAAACTTCTCAGATGTTAAACTTGAAAAGTTCTGTCTATGTGCGAATGTGCGATATTTGTACAAGGTGGTAGAACGTATAAGGCCTTAAGCCACAATGTGAACACTTCGGTATTTCTATGATATGAACTGTTCTGTGATTAAGCTGTTCAATACAAGTATGTTCTGTTTATACATGAACCATTATTGTTAAGTCTGTGCTAATGATTCTAGCCAGACAGGATGTGTATGAAAAAGGTAGAGGAATGAAAGTATTTCAAAGTGAAAGTGGCTGATGTTTTAAGATTATAGGAATTGAGACTATTCCTATTATTCAAGTTGTTTCATAACCTTTGTTCAGTTATCGAAGTTCTAAAGAAATGTTTAAACTCTTAAAGTTGTTTGTTCAACTATTATGACTTGTTGGGCAATTGAATGCTCACACTTACTTTAAATGAAAAATATTTTCAGCAAACGATGTTAGAAAACTTAAGGATCCCGTAAAGATTAAGCTAACGGTATCCAGATGAAGTGTTATGGAGAATGTGAATGAGTGAGAAGATCAAGTGAAGACTTGTAATTTAGAAAGATGAAATTGAACGATAGAATAGTTAGTGAACTGTTATGTATCCTTAGTGGCGGATAAAAGTCACTCTTGTAAAATGAAATGAAAAATGTATTTATCATTAATTGTAATGAAAGAGGTTATAAGGTTTCCAGAACATGGGATTTGAGAGTGTATGTTGTTATATTTCAGTATATAATGATATATGTTAGATGCATGATGTACTCGTGCCGTACGGAATCTGGGTGTGAAGATAGACTGGATTTCGGGGCGTTCCAAGTTGGTATCAGAGCTAATAGGTTATAAACCTTAGGTAGGAGTACCTAAGACTATAATCGTAGAGAGAAGGATAAGAAGATAACCATGTGATCATAGTGATTCGTAGTAACAGATGAGTTATTAAATGATGAATGATTTATAACTAATGCTATGAATAAAGGGTACTATGGAGTAGTATGGGAAGAAGAACTCAGATTGAGTTGTGAAGGATAGTATATGAATTAAAGAAAATTCTTATTAAGTAAAAAGAGATTTAGAAGTTGTAAAATTTCAATTGAGGACTCATGTGATAGCTGAGTTGTATGTACCTTTGTTATTGGTAGAGGTTTGTGCTTGGTGTAACAACTGTTTAGCTTATTACAGTGATAATCATTGGGATTGGTCCGGCTATCAATATGTATATGGCGAGAAGGTGAATCTTTTCTCATATATACACTTGATAGGTAGAGAACGATAAGGTAGATGCGAGTTCTTGAAACTCATACTTATGGTAAGTTCGTGACTCATAATAATATGGTATGTTTTCGAATGTCTCAGCGAATGGACGCCTATGGTCTGACTGGATAGTTCTTAAACTCATATTATTGTGGAAAGTTCCTGAACTCATAATTTGTGGTCAGTTGATGGACTATACTAAGATATAGGAATGTTTAGACTAAAAATGAGTTGCTTTCAGTAGGCTTGGTATTGAAGGTACTAGAGAAGATTAAGTATTATTGCAAGTAAGACAATGAAGGAAGATGGAGAATAGGATATTCCAAGTCATCTAGCTATGCTAGATTTTGAACTTTATTGAAATTGTGTTGATATGTACTTTTTGAAAATGAAAGATTTGGTTCAACTTTTGGAGTCGATGGATTTTAAAAGAGCTATTCTTGGTATGTCTATGCTAATTGCTTCGGCTAGACAGAAATTGATTTTAAAATATCAAAATAAATTTTATATCATTCGTGCATTTGATGCAAGGATGGTAAAAGAATGGAGTTATTAATGCAATTGAACCTGGTTTTGGATGTGATCTTAGGATCAACAACCCGCTATGGTATGATGTATAATGACGAAGTCACAAACTGACGAAGTCCTCAACGTACTGTGAAAAGTACGGTATCATGACGTCATAAAACGTTTTGATGTATTGTAAAAAGAATTTACAGAAGTAGTCAATGTCAACTAAGTTGATTAGACGAATGTTTCACGTTGATATCCAATTTATTGGTATGGTCTAAGCTACTTGATTCGGCTAGACAAATGGTATGTCATGTTTAAAAGAAAATCGAGCTTTCTTTGAAAAAGTTGTGCCAAACCAAATTATTTTTGTGCGGAATTTAATGATTAAGTCTGAGGTGAACATATCCCAAAATGGGGTATACGATGGGTAAGAGGCAGTTTGCTTTCTTTGTAATTGTAAACTGACTGCGGAAGATAGGTTACGGCGTCATGCTGTTTAACCTAGTAAGAGTTCATCGTCGATTTGACCCCTCAGCAAAAGTATAAAACTTTTTAAAAGGAAATTTTATATTCCTCATTAGTCCTTCTACTTCATGATTCTTGATAAGTTATTGGGGTTAGGAATGAGGGAAAGATAAGAACTCCGTTGAAGGGAAGTTGACGAGAAGGGTAGGCTAAAATTTTGAGGATGAAATTCTGTGAAGAAGGGGTGAATGTGATGACCCGGGTAAGGGTGTGGTTTTAAGAAATTCCGAGGATAGAATTTTTTTAAGGGGGGAAGAGTGTGACGACCTAGAAATACGTGTTGTCCAGAATTTAGGTTTAAAGAATTAGTTATTAATAAAATGAATTTTTATTTATACTATTATGTGCTATGTGTTTATTAATCGTTCTATAACCTATGATGATTATAAATCGGGAGGATTCTGGCTACGAGCTAGATTGAACGAGTAAGAATTTTCAAGACGAAAATAAAAAAAATTCGGGAACAAAAATATTTTCAGGGAAAAAGACGAAATAGGCATTATTCATCCGTTTCTGTTCGGAGATTTAATTTGAATTTTCGAGAAACGCGTAATGATAGAATTTTAAGACGTGATGGAATATTCAGTAATATTTCAGTTATGGTAAAAATGAAGTTTTCGCCTGCGGACTGAAAACCTAAAGGTTAGGAAAGTGAATTCTGAGAATTTAATAATTTTGTATAATAATTAGGGTTATTATGCATAAGAAATACGAGTGTAATACTAGTTATTATACGAGTATAGTACGAAGATTATTACGACGTATAATACCAATATCGTACGAACTATATAGGAAGAGAATACGAGAATGAGATGCATAGAATACGATTAGTCTTAATGGCTAAGTAAAGGATAGGTTAAGTAATGACTAAGTAAACTTAATAGCTAAGTAATGTGCTTATGCTTAAGGGCTAAGTAAAATTAAAGGCTAAGTAAACTTAAGGGCTAAGTAGACTTAATGGCTAAGTTAATGTGGAGGCCAAGTAAACTTAATGTTTAAGTAATGAATAGTAAGGAGGTTTAGGGAGCGAAATGACTATTTTGCCTTAGCATTGAATTTTCTATAAATTGGAAGCTAACTTTCATTTTAATGGGATTTTTGAAAATCCTATAACATGAGAGAGAGAGAGAGAGAGCTTGAGATGTTGGAGAAGATGGAGAAGGAAGAGAATGAGTAAGAATGATTGGATCGAAGGTGATCGTGAAATAGAAAAGCTTGCGAATCGCCGGCTTTGTCTAGCGGACAAAAAATAAAGAAGAGAGGTAACCTAAAACCTAGTAAAATTTAATTTATCTTTAAGTTCTATATGATTAAAACATAACTTAATGAAAATAAGAAGTAGATGAGGTTAAGAATGATTTCATATGGTTGAAATCATTGAGAAAAGAAGAAAATACGAGTTTGAAGTTATTTTATAACTTTCTTAAGGAAGTGTAAGATTCGTAATGAATTAGAACGATCCGAGTGGATTATATGAATGAGTAGGTGAAATAAGTAAGGAATGGTGTTCTATAACATCAAATTCTAAGAAAAAATGGAATCGTAATCCAAAATATCGATTAAAATTGAAGAACGAACGAAGAATGCAAAGAATACGAAGAACATTGTTGATGGACAAATTTAAAACTATCGTAGGTTAATTTTTGTTGATGGACAAGCTTAAAACCATCGCGTATAAGTTTGTTGCTTATTGCTTGATTAGGAACGGTAGAAACGTTCATGAAGACTGAATTAAAACTGAGCTATAACGAAGTTATGACGAAAATTTTATAAAAGACGAACGATAATTAGAAAGTTAGTAAATGAACCTAAACGTGTAGGGTTTCCTAAAAAAGTAAGAGAATGTAGAAAACGTGAGTCGTGGACTCAAGAACGAACGAGTTCCGAGTTCGGATGACCGAATTACGGATGAACGAACGAAGAGCTTTAAAAACGTAAAATGAATAAAGGGTGAAGATCAAGCCAATCAAATGGCACGTTAACGAATTCAGAACGAAGTTCTGTCTGAGGGGTATTGAAGTACATAAGATAAGGAAGATACTGGCTTTGGAATGAACACGTTCGAAGTTATAATGAAGAAATTATGAGATCAGGAAGTACGCGTCTCAAACTTGATTTAGGACATAGAAAATTTCCTAGGTTTTGTGCTCGGTGCTGCAGCGCCAGCTGAGCCTTTATAAAGCCCCTAATTCCAGGTACTTGAAACCCGAACTCGGTGCTTCACGATACCATTTCTATGAACGGAATAATACTAATAATAATAACAATAATATAAAGATCAACTTAATTTACATATCATCATAGTCTAATTCCCGGTACGAGACCTTTAAACATTCATTACAATACATGATAGATAATATATATCATACTTATCTTAATAATATCAAACTAATACATAAACTACCACAAATCTTATTTGGTTAGCTTTCCTTTTCCTTTGTTTCTGCATGAGCTTTCTGGTTCTTCACACTTAGCTGAAAACATTTAAATTAAGCAAGGATGAGCATTTGAGTGCCCAACAAGTAATAATAATTTTATATATATAAGCTGAAAGAATTTTAATGTTTTCTTTGTACTACCCTTCTACAACAAGTCAATAGTTGTGAAGTAATCTGAACTGATAATAATAACATAACAACTCTCTATCAAATTTGTGAAACTACGTAATGACTATAACTAGGGTTATGGTGACATACAATGAACATTGTTTTCATTTTTGAAATAATTAAACAGAAATTCATCTACAAACCGTCATAACTTACGGACACATGGGTGATCATCCCGTTGTACCCTGCATTGATCAATACTACATGTAAGAGCGAGGGTATCGTTCACTCTGTCCGCCTTGGACGCATAAAAGTTTTCCCATGTAGGGATGTTCATACTTGTCTGAGTTCTAAATCAAAGGTTTTATCTTATTCAACAATAATCTATAATTCAACATATATATATATATATATATATATATATATATATATATATACGGGTAATTGACAAAGGTGTATCAACATGTGATTAAATACAATGATTATGCAAGTGGGTACACTTGTATAACCATTTATAGAAATTAACGAACAGAATATATATCTGAATTACCATATACTAACATGTTGATAGGCAATGAACGTATATAATATAGGGTTAATAATCTGTACAATAATAATATAATTTAGAAATATTCCTACTCATGTCCATTGCATAAAGAAAATGCAAAGGTAAGATACTTGTCTGATGCGCTGCTTACAATTTACAACTTAGTTTTATCTTTTATATAACCACTTATCAGTAATAAGATCATTTTACTGATTAGAATAACATACTATAACACATAGCACTGCTTATTGCAGTCAGCACAATACCTAATCACATTGTCACATATGTTTAACAACCATTGAATCACAAATAAACACATATCTAATCAAAGTATCTAAGTTCAGATCAATTTCTGAAACATGTCGGTGTACCGACAACTTTATCGGGTAATTATCGAGTCTAAGACTCTATCCTGTAGCTCATCATCTGTAATTATCAGTCATATTATTTTTAAATGACTTAATATAATTTTAAAACATTTATTATAATTTATCATGAATTTTTAAACATCGGAATCATTATTAAATGATTTAAATAATAAACAATTCTATTATCATTAATATTTAATTACTATTAAACTATTAACGAAATCATTGCCAAAATATTAAAGTTATTTATAATAACTTAGAATATTTTTAAAGTATTAATATTACCCTTAAATGATTTTTAACACATTTAAAATTATTTTTAAATAATTATCATTAATATTTAAATATTAATGTACTATTTATCAAAATATTAAAAGTCATTAAGTATAACTTAAAATATTTTTAATTCATTTATATCCTTTTTAAATAATTTTTAAATTAATAAAACTATTTTTAAACTATTTATTTAATATAATTATTAAATAAATTTAATATCATTAATAATTATTAATATTAAATTATTCATGAAATAATCCTTTAAATATTAAAAGTTATACTTTATAACTTAAAATATTTTTAAACACTTTATTTTCATTTAAAATATTTTTTCTAATATTAAAATCATTTTTAAACTAAATTATTTAATATAATTATTAAATAACATTAATATCATTAATAATAATTAATCAATGAAATTTAACTTTAAATATTAAAAGTTATATTTTATAACTTATAATATTTTTAAATACCTTATTATTATTTAAAATGATTTTTTATATAATAAAATCATTTTTAATTTATTTATTTTATTCATTTAGTAAATAACTTAAATATCATAATATTGATTTATCAATGAATTTTGCTTTAAAATATTAAAAGTTATATTTTATAACTTAAAATATTTTTAAATAACTTATTATCATTTAAAATGATTTTTAATATAATAAAATTATTTTTAATTATTTTATTTAATACATTTAATAAATTAATTAATTATCTATAATATTAAAATAAATCTAATATTTATGAAAAATATTTCAAATTATTAATATTTAATATTTATAACTTAAAAATTATTTTTGTAATTTTTGAAAATTAATTACTATTTTTAAATAATTTTTAGAATTTAAATAATTAATTTTAATAAAACTATTGCTAAAGACTGCCTATAGCGACAGAACCGTTGCTATAGGTGTTCTTCGTGTTCTTGGCCAAACCCAAAAATTTAAGTCAGTTTACGAGGTAGCTGGTTTGACCAACAATTGTGCACTGTGTAACGTGTTTCTGGGCTAGATGTTGATCAGATCATGTAGTACAAATACAAGACCACACGATCCAACAATAAACATCATCATAACATGCATAACCAAAGAGACCTGAGCCTCTAAAGTGGTTGTCAGACCTGTTCTTCATTTCTGGTTTACCTAGAAATGAAGAACAATTCGACTGTCCACCTTTGGGCTTCTATAACTTGAAATCCGTGAATGGTTTTGTGATATAAAAGTTCTAGTGTGTAACCAACATGTAGAACAAGAGATCTATCACACAACATCAACAAAATCATAACACAATTGTCAAATCCGGACCAGTCGAACCTTGTCAGAGATCACGCTCTTAAGTTTTCTGGGTTACCCAGAAAACTAAGTTCGTGATCTTCTGGTCTGGTTTGACTTTCCACTGACTTCGATCAGAATGATATTTAGGCTATCTAAAAGCTTAATCTTGTACTCCATATATCATAGTACAAACCTATTATAACAACAACAACAAAACAAAAATACACTGAAAGATCTAGCCGGTTTAAAATGTTGTCAGGCCGGTTCTGGGCTGTTTCTGGGTTACCCATGTCGACGTCGGGATTTTAATTGTCCCTTTCCGTTACTTGTTCTTTGGTGTTCTCATTTTAGGTGAGATTTGATTGAAAAAACAAGTGAAAAAGGTCTGACATGTATAATGTCGACGATGGATTGTTAAGAGTCGCCAGTTGGTTTTTTAAATGGTTGTACCAACACAACCGAGAAAAGGTTTGCACATTGACCCAGTGATGTGACACTGCTAAACGGGTTGGTGAAATCGAGATTCATTAGGGTCCGGGAACTTGGTTATACGGAGGGAAGGTGTTGGCACCCCCCGACATCCGTGTTACCACGGTGACCGCCTCTTTTCAAGAAACTATTATCTGAATGTGTGTGTGTGTGGGTCAATGTGCTGTTATTTGGAAGTAGTGCGAGGCCTCGTTCGCACCTATATACACAGGGTTTGAATTTATGTAAAAATTTAATTTTAGCAAGATATGGCAGTGATGTTTTATAAAAGATGTTTTTCAAACCCTGATGCTCAATAGTAATTGAGACCTTTTACACTTCCATTTTATTCCGTATTCGGCTGGATTGATTTTATTTAACAGATGCGAAGCATCCGTACGAAAATAATGTACAAAAAGGTGATGAATTCCTCGTGGGTATGTAAACCATATGAGGAAATTCAGACACCGCAGAATAATTTACAAGCTGCTTACAGCTGAAAATGTCCATCACGGGAACCGAATCTAGATCCAATGAGATGAATTTGTGATCACATTTATATGAAAGCAGTAAGCAGGTATATATATAAAAGCTGTAAATATATATATATATATATATATATATATATATATATATATACACACACACAGACATGATCACCAACCACGAAGTACCTCCATGGTGGATCAGAAATGTAAATAAAGCTGTAAAAAACAGTCAACCACCATGAAGTAAACTTCAGGTAGGACAAAATGTATATATATATATATATATATATATATATATATATATATAAAAGCATGTAAACGCACCGAATATAAAATCCAGGCTCATCGGACAAAGTCCAACAACAAATAATATATATAAGTATATATATATTAAAGTAGTAAACGCACCGGATATAAAATCCAGGCTCACCGAACAAAGTTCGATAGCAGTTCATATATATAATTATATATATAAGAAAGCCATTAAACGCACCAGACATAAGTCTAGGCTCATCGAACAGAGTTCGACACGCAGTTCATATATATAAATGTATATATATACAAAAGCAATTAAATACTCCAGACCGAAGTCTAGGCTCAATCGAGGCATAACTCAATAATATTAGTCCATATATATATATATAAATATATATGTATATACAAACTAAAAATAAACCACGGACCGAAGTTCGGGCAAAATATGCAACACGACTCTCAACGTGTAGAAGGGTGTGTGCAAAGATGAAGAGAAAAACTTTAAAGTGTGAAAGAAGGCTTATAGTGGGCTGCCAAAGAAGACTTCAATATCTTTAAAGTGGGAAAACACTGGCTTTTGTAGGTACAAAATAAGCTACATGTGAGCTCACAAGTGTTTAAAATGAGAAAGCACTCAGTCTGGGGTGAGTACAGAGCAAATTGGGTAGGGCATCCTCGTCATTTTCTTTTACAAAATGGCCACCCCAAGCCCTCTATTTATAGAGGGTGGAGCCGCAGGTGTACTAGAGGCAACCCGGGTGGGCTTGGGTTTTTCGGCTCGGGTCGTCTCGAAGTACGTGCACTCAGGTACTATAATGTCCACTCGAACTTTCAGAAGTGCAATCTGGGCATCCGTTTGAGGTATACAGGACCTATTTCGGACCGTCATTGTCGAGAGTTGTACGATGGCATGGGATTAGAGATTGTGCGAAGTTATTGAAGATGGGACGGTGCCCTCTGGTCTTTAAGCTTCAACTTTCATCCGTTACCCAGCACAATAGTCACTCGAGATTGGTTAATCTTGTGGGACATTGTTGCGTAGCTATGTTGAGGCGACATGGCGTGACATCGTGTTGGTCAGATGACGATGTTCCCCCTCACCGGTGTTATCACCGGATTGGGCTGATAAAGCAGACGTTGCTCAACTTCGCTGAGATTGGACTGCTGTAATTTGTTAAAGGTCCTTATTGTCATCTTTGAGGTGTGTCTGTCTTCCTGATGTTATCGTCGGGCTGGTACAGTGGATCTCGTTGTGAGCGCTGAGATTGAAGCTGGTTGCATTTGTAACAAGTATTTTCGGGGTTATCGCCGAAATTGCATTCTTGGGGTTATCACCAAGGTTGGTGGCTATTCCCATGGTTGGGATTGAGACTAGATACCTCGGGGTTATCTTCGAGTTTAATCAGTTTTCTCCGGTGTGTGTTCCGGTATTGTATCTGCATGCCTCGGGGGTTATCTCCGAGATTGGAATTGTTTCTCCAAGATTGCGTTCCGGGATTGACGCTGAACTTTCGGTAGTATCTGGCATGGATATGGATCATCTTTCAGGGTTCCCTCTTAAAAGACGATTCTGTCCTCCTGCAATGTTAGTGACAGGTGTACAAAAAATTTTGAGTGTCTATAGATGCCCCTCTTTATCATACTCATGCATAGCGATGCATGGGTAGGATAAAGAATCCTAGACACTTGAAATGCAACAAGATAAATATGATACTATGGATAGCAACATGATGCAAATGTATGACGCATGTGTACGGGGTTGTAGCCCAACATGCTGGGGATGATTGCTGGCTCCTTGTTGCTTTAATTGGGGATTGGCAACGATGACCAGATTTGATGTGTTATCTGAATCTGGTAGTATGTTGATGTTGGAGTTATCATCAACTTCATGGATAATGACTTGATCCTACAGATGTACTTCTTTTGTGTAAGAGATCTCTGGGGATAAAGCTTGATCTGTTTGAGGATGTGTATAACATATTACATCATCTATCCTCTTTGATGACATTGACCTCTCCTGGTTAGTATCGCCAAAATATGACAAGATTCTGTTGGGTTTACTGCCAACAGCAAATGCTGTCAGGGATGCCTGACCTTCGTTGATGTGTGCTTCACCAACATGTGCATCAACGGCTGAAAAATCCTGTAGGATATAGTGTCAAGGCTGCTTGACCTCTGCTGTCGTGTAGATCACCGAAACATTGCGTTGTGACCCCCGTCGGGGATCTGAGCGGTCGAGTGTGAAAACCTCGAATAGCTCTAGAGCTCTGATAGGTTTAAATCGCTATCGACTGTAATAATGTCAAGGCTTCTTGACCTTCATTGATTTGTGTGTCAACGGATGAGCATGCGTTGTAACCCCCGCCGGGAACTTCATATTGCAACCCCCGTCGGGGATCCACTGGGGATTGATGAATATAAACATACGCAATGATTGGACAACTTTTCATGCTTCGATGGGTTTACTTGCCATCTGCTGAAACAACGTCAAGGCTGCTTGACCTTCGTTGATTTGTGTGTCAACGTATGAGCATGCGTTATAACCCCCGCCGAGGATTTCTTATGTGAAAAGATTGGGGTGACAACCTTACGTTGGCGGGATCAGACCTCTGTACGGTATTGCTGAATGTGGTATGCAAAGACTTGAATCATCGGTATAGTAAACCCTGTGTTCGGTCGAATACCAATGGATAAAAAGAAAGCCACAGTTGGATCTAGAAAAACAAAGGTTTCAGGCTATTCTGCTCAATCGCGTAGCGTTTTTATCCCGGGTTTGGCCTTTTCAGCTTGTAAAAACTCCTTTGCAGGTCGAACTGGACCGAGCCAGAGTGATGGGACCCGCATGGGAGTGCCACAGGTGCACCTGCTCCAGCCGCAGATAGGCCTGCCGCCAACCGTGGATGATAAATTCCAGCAGGTTGGTCTCACAAGTCACTTTCAACTTGTTGCGCGAAGGATAATACGTGAGCCTCTTTCAGATCTGCTGAGTTTTGGCTGTTTTCTATAAATTCTGTCACCGTACCAGTGTTCTACACTATCTTGGTAACATATGCCTGTATTTTCTATCATTTATGTCCGTTAGATCTTGAGTTATCGCATGAAATGCATCTAAACACATAGCAGTGATTATATATGCACAAACGACTAGATAAAAAATATTCAATATAGTAAATGTTAGTATTAAACCATGCTGAACATAATAATGTGAAAAAATTTGACTTTTGAGACAGTCAAATTGGTCCCTTTTTCTGCTATTTTTTGACCTATTTGAGGTCCAATGAGCATAAGGTAACAAGGCAAAATACTCCTAGTATTAAGGTATGCCTGATGCACGATGATTTTAATTTTTAATGCATATATTATGTATATAACTTTGGGGCAGGTGTGCTACTGAATGGCCACCTAGACATGTCTGTATGCATGTGGATAGTCCTATTTTCAGAGAGGACTATGGTAAAAATTTTCCAAATGTAGGCATTGGGTAGTCATGCATTTTAACTCTACTATATATGTTAAAGTAAATGCATGCATACATATAGTCATAAAATGCAAAGCTCCAGGTAAGGAAATACCACACCCTTTCTGAGGTGTTTCCTTACCTGGAGCTTTGTATTTTGTGACTCACCGTAAACGCAAGCGTGAGATGGAGCGTAAAACGCACTCACCAACCATCTCTTTGTTAAAAAAAAGAAAAAAAAAGAGAGAAAGTGGGTATGAATACCCTTCTCTGAACCTGAATTTGGTTATTTAGCTAATGCTAGAATTTGCTTATCTTTAAATTCTTTAGTTTTTACTGTGTGATTCCTGATAAGAAATTGGTTATGTAACTATGTTGATTCTTTATCGGTTGGCATGGGTGTTGTGCACACACACACTGTACTAGTCATAACAGGGTGAGATTATGGATTGATAGTGATTGCAGATTGAATTTTATACAAAGGGTGTTTGTTTACTAATTTTTCTGAGGCTGTATGAGTAAATCATATGTATTGTTTTAATTCTGGATTCGTAGTTTAGATGTTAGATGCATTGCATTGAATTGCATTTTTGCTCGAGGACAAGCAATGTTCAAGCTTGGGGGAATTTGATGAGTGGGTTTTAACCCATAAATTATGTTTAAATGGCTTGTTATCTTGTTAGTTTTTGGGTACTTTCATGTTATTTCTGACAGGGTTTGCGTTTGTTGTAGGTAATTCTGACTCATGTGGCAATTTGGGGTATTTGAGGACATTTTGGAGCAACATGTGAAGCTGCTGACTATCTAGCACAGAGCGCGCTGCGTCAATAGGCTGGTAAGCACGGAACGAGCTGGGGGCGTCATGAAAGTTGTTGGCAGGATAGCGCGGAGCGCGCTGCGAAAGCATTGTAGCTGGCGCGGACCGCGCTGGTGCGTGAACTGAAGGAAGTCAGGTCGTTGTAAGCTGGAGGAGTCTCTCTTGGGCAGAACTTCGAGATGGATTAGGAGTCATGGCATAAGGAGGAGATAAAGGTTGATAAGAACAGATTGGGGGGGAGATATTTTTGGATAGCGATTTTAAAGGATTGAAGAGCGAACGTTAGAGGAGTAATTTTCAGAGAATATCACGACAGTTGCAATTCAGGGCTACGTGAAGGGGTTTCCTTTATTCTTCTTCTTCTTCTTTGTCTTATTCGTAATTTGGATGATGTTTTAAACAAATTATTCAGTTTTTAATTCATTCGTTATGAACTAATTCACTTATTAGACTTGGGATGGATCTTTGGGCGAAACGATGATTGAATAACTTTGATTTCCAATTCAATAAGATATTTTTAGTTTATCTATGTTAATTTGTGCGTGAATTTATGAATTGCCTAATCAACAGTTCGTTGTGGATTTGAAAGGAATCGAGAGAGGAGATTCAAAACTAGACCAAGTTAATATAGCATGTGTCATGAATTTTGTCGATAGCAGATTTGTGATTATTGTTAAGGTAGAGATACGCTTGACATCGCATGTAATCGTATAGAGAACTTAAACTTCAACCTTCTTTGATTGTAGTTCACATAGAGATATAGTGAGTTGGTTAATTTAGGTGTTTAACGGATTTTTATCTTAATTGTGGATTGATGTTAATATGGTATTACTGCATCGAGAGGTGGCTCTTACTACGTTCGTGTTCTTGATTAATTAACTGGGATATTAAATTGAGTTGGAATAAAGGTTTGAAAATCAGAGTGAAGCTTAGGGTGAAATCATAAGTCTAATTCTCCATTAATTGTTTGAAATTCCGGATTTTGTTATTGGTTATTGTTTTGTGATAATTTAATTATTTATTAATTTAGTTTTTATTTATTTTAAAACCATTGAATTGATTAGTTTAATAAAATTAAGGTTAATACAAAATTGATAATTGTGAAGTTAAGATTATTGATATTTTGTCCTCGTGGGAACGATAATCTACTCATCACTTTATTACTTGTTGACCACGTACACTTGCGTGTTTTGCGCGTATTGATTTTACCCAAAAAGTTTTTGGCGCCGTTGCCGGGGATAATTTAGCCGAGATTTTAATATTTTTTTTTACAATATCAGTTTAATTAGTTCAGTTTAACTTAAACATTTTTATTTTGTTTTCTCTATTTCAGGTTTTCGACATTGGTTTATGCAAACACGATCTAAACATCCAGACTTGCTTCCTTTTGAGGACGACATTGACAGACGATTTCAAAAGTTGAGTAAGTGGATTGAGGAAACGAGGAATGAATTCGAAAATTCTGATAAGGAAGGAACAATGACTGCCGAAGACCAGAAAGCGGTGAGGGATTTTGCCACACCTAGGGTGACTGATCTGCAGTCGAGCATTACTAGGCCTGCAATTGCTGCGAACACTTTTGAAATAAAGCCTGGGACCATTCAGATGATGCAGAACTCATGTCAGTTTGGGGGAATGGCAAATGATGATCCGAATGAGCATTTAATCAGTTTTCTGGAAATGTGCGACACGTTCAAGTACAATGGGGTGTCGGATGAGGCAGTAAGACTTCGCTTATTCCCATTCACTTTACGGGACAAGGCAAAGAGTTGGTTACATTCTTTACCGCCTGGTTCGATCACTACGTGGGAGGATTTGGCTCAAAAATTTCTTGCCAAATTTTTTCCACCGGCAAAGACGGCGAAAATGAGGAATGACATCACAATGTTTTAGCAGCAGAATGGGGAGTCACTATATGAGGCATGGGAGGGATACAAGGAGTTACTCAGAAAGTGCCCACATCATGGATTGCCAAAGTGGTTACAAATGAACACCTTCTATAACGGGCTACATGGAAATGTCAGAACCAGTACTAATGCAGCATCGGGCTGTGCATTCATGGCTAAGAGTTACGAGGACGCATACAAGTTGATAGAAACAATGGCGGCAAATAACTACCAGTGGCCCACAACAAGAATGACACAGGCAAAGGCTGATGGGATCTTGGAATTAGATGGAGTAACAGCTATAAGCACAACTTTTTGCACTATCCATGAAGTTTGATACGATGAATGAGAGGGTAAATACGATGGCATGGGCTCAAGTTCAACAAGTTTCGCAGGTTATGGCAGTATGTGAATTATGTGCGGGTGATCATCCGGTAGAGCAGTGTGCAATAAATCCAGCATCCATTCAGTTCATAGGCAACTACAATAGAATTCCACAAAATACTTACCAAAACACCTACAACCAGGGGAATAGAAACCAACCAAACTTTTCATGGAGCAATAATCAGCAAATTCAAGCTCCATGACCATCATATCCTCCTAGTTTTTAGAATCACCAACAACCGGTTCAACATCAGGAAAGGAAATCCGATGGGGAGGAAACATGGGCAAGGTACATGACTAGCAACGATTTGGCTATGAAGAATCAAGCTATTGCTATCAAAAATATAGGGAATCAGATAGGTCAAATTGCATTGGCATTGAATAATCGGCCACAAGGAACATTACCTAGCGACATTGAGAGAAATCCTAAGGGTAATCAGGAGCAATGTAAAGCAGTTGTGTTGAGAAGTGGAAAACATCTCGGTGGGACTAGTACAGAAAATTCAGCAACACCAGAAGAAAAAATTGATGACAGTAACACAGTGGAGGGTAACAAAAATAAGGAAATAAAGTTAAACAGGGAGTTGATTGTTTATCCTCCACCGCCATTTCAGTAGAGGGTCCAAAAACAGAAATCAGATAAGCAATTCGCAAGGTTTTTAGATGTGTTCAAGAAACTCCATATTAACATCCCATTCGCAGAGGCCCTAGAGCAAATGCCGAGTTATGCGAAGTTTATGAAGGGAATTCTGTCGAGGAAAAAGAAATGGGAAGACTTCGAAACATTGGCACTAACAGAGGAGTGTAGTGCAATTTTACAGAAAAAGTTTCCACCAAAACTCAAAGACCCGGGGAGCTTTACTATCCCGTGCACAATCAGGAAGATGTCGTTTAACAAATGCTTATGTGATTTGGGGGCGAGTATAAACCTGATGCCATTATCAGTATATTCAGAATTGGGTTTGCCAGTGCCAAAGCCGACGAATATTTCATTGCAGTTGGCGGATAGGTCAGTCACATATCCGAGAGGCTTTGTAGAGGACATTTTGGTAAAAGTGGATAAATTCATATTCCCTGCAAACTTTATCATACTGGATTTCGATGAAGATAAGAACATCCCGATCATCCTAGGGAGACCTTTCTTGGCCACGGGAAGGACACTCATAGACGTGCAAAAAGGAGAACTCACTATGAGAGTCCAAGACCAAGAGGTAAAATTCAATGTGTTCAAGGCCATGAAATATCCTACGGATGAGGAAGAGTGTAATCGAATGGATTTAATTGAGCAAATTACCAGCGAAGATATGAGCAAGAGTTTGATCAATGATCCGTTAGAAACAACTTTACTTGGGGATGAGGAAAAAGACGACCCGGAATTTGTGGACTTATTACAGATGCTAGACTCGTTACCACGAGTTAGCCGATTCAGAGCACCGGTTGAACCTCTGCACACCGAGGAGACAGTTGCAGAAAAATTGAAACCATCATTGGAGGAGCCACCGACATTAGAACTTAAGCCATTCCCTAAACACCTCAGGTATGTGTATTTAGGCGATTTAAATTCTTTACCTGTGATTATTCCTGCTGCGCTTAACGAATTACAGGAAGAAAAGTTGCTGAGGGTGCTTAGGGATCACAAATCAGTGATTGGATGGACGATTGTGGATATAAAAGGCATTTGCCAATCATTTTGCATGCACAAGATTCTGATAGGGGATGATGCAAGTCCATCGGTGGAGCATCAACATCGACTTAATCCAATCATGAAGAAAGTGGTCAAGAAGGAAATTCTAAAATTATTGGATGTTGGGGTCATATATCCAATTTTCAACAGTAAATGGGTGAGTTCGATTCATTGTGTGCCTAAGAAAGGGGGAATGACAATAATTTAGAATAAGGATAACGAGTTAATTCCAATAAGGATAGTGACAGGTTGGAGGGTGTGCATCGATTATAGGAAATTGAATAAGGCTACCCGAAATAATCATTTCCCGCTACCTTTTATCGATCAAATGCTAGACAGGTTAGCAGGACATGAGTTTTACTGCTTATTGGATGGATATTCGGGATATAATCAGATTGCTATCGCTCTTGAGGATCAAGAAAAGATAACATTCACTTGCCCTTACGACACCTTTGCATTCAAGAGAATGTCATTCAGACTGTGCAATGCACCTGCAACTTTCCAGAGGTGTATGATGGCTATTTTTTCGGATATGGTGGAGAAGAATGTTGAAGTCTTCATGGACGATTTCTCAATTTATGGAGACAATTTTGACACTTGCCTAGAGAATTTGGTCATGGTATTGCAGTGGTGTAAGGAAACAAATCTCATACTAAATTGGGAAAAATGCCACTTCATGATTTAAGAGGGCATAATTTTGGGACATAAGGTGTCGACTCAAGGATTGGAGGTGGATAAGGCAAAGTTAGACACGATCGAGAAACTACCTCCACCGAGCTCAGTTAAGGGTATTCGTAGTTTTTTGGGGCATGCTGGGTTCTACCGGAGGTTCATAAAAGACTTCTCAAAGATTGCAAACCCTTTATGCAGTGTTTTAGAGAAGGATGTTATTTTCAGCTTTACTGCGGAATGCAAGTCCGCATTTGAACTAATGAAGAAGAAATTAACTATAGCCCTCGTGATAGTTGCACAGGACTAGAAAATGCCATTCGAACTTATGTGTGATGCAAGTGACTATGCGGTCGGGGCTTTTATGGGCCAAAGACGAGACAAGGTGTTTCACGCCATATACTATGCAAGCAAAACACTCACAGAGACCTAAATGAATTATACAACTACAGAAAAGGAACTGCTTGCAGTGGTATATGCATTTGATAAATTTAGGGCATACTTGGTTAGCACTAAAGTGGTAGTTTATACAAACCATTCGGCTATTCGGTACCTCATTGCGAAGAAAGATGCTAAACCACGCCTCATTCGGCGGATTCTCCTTCTACAAGAGTTTGATCTAGAAATAAAGGATAGAAAGGGAACGGAGAATCAAGTAGCTGATCATTTGTCTAGGCTGGACAACCCGACTACACAAGAAGTGGACAAGGGCATCATAAACGAGTCATTCCCGGACGAGCAATTGTTTGGGGTAAATGCAGAATTTCCATGGTATGCTGATTTTGCAAACTACTTAGTAAGCAACATGCTCCCCCCTGATCTTACAAGACAACAAAAGAAGAAGTTTCTGCATGACGTCAAGTGGTACATGTGGGATGAACCGTACTTATTCAAACAATGTGCCGATAAGATGATTACCAACTCCGAATCTCTAAGGACAGTTAACCGCCTGATGCCCATTGAATGGGCAAGTTTTAGCCCCATAAGACAGCCGTATTGTTGGTGCTGACAAACTGTAATTTGACGGTGACGGGATACTGCTCCCCCGTATCAGATACTAGAACTGCTCCAGCTGCAGAACCTTCCATATTAACAGCTCCACCGAAAAACATCTTCCACATTTGGCGTGTATCGTACTGATGGTGTTGCTGAATTATCATTACTCCTTCATCGGGAAAGTATGTCTCCAAGGGTTTGAAATCCCCTGATGGTGCGGCGGCCAGTTGATCCGCAATTCCTTGACCTTTGATGGACTTTTGAGTCACATATACGATGTCAAATTATTGTAGGATCAACTATCATCTGGACAACCGATAATTCAGTATGGGTTCATATACGTGAGAGGATCCACGCGGGATATGAGATGGGTTGTGTGACCATGGAGATAATGTTGTAACCTCATGGCAGCCCATGCTAAAGCACAACACGTCTTTTCGATCAGAGTGTACTTGTGTTCACTGCTGCTGAATCTTTTGTTGAGGTAATAGATAGCTCGTTCTAGGCCTCTATCGTCCTTCTGTCCCAGCATGCAGCCCATGGCATTGTCACTTACGGACAGATACATAAACAGGGGAACATCATCCCTGGGTGGAAACAAGATAGGAGCTTTGATTAGTTGTTTCTTGATTGTAAGGAAGGCATTCTGGCACTCCTCATTCCATTTCATGGAGGAGTTCTTCCTTAACAGCTTGAAGATTGGCTCACAGGTTGTTGTGAGTTGAGAAATAAATCTGCTAATGAAGTTGATTCTTCCCAAAAATCCCCGTATTTCCTTTTCTGTCTGAGGAATGGGCATTTCCGTGATGGCTTGGATTTTGGCAGGATCCAGCTCTATCCCTTTGTGGCTGACTAGAAATCCTAGCAACTTGCCTAATTTAACGCCAAAGGCGCACTTAGCTGGATTCAACTTCAAGTTGTACTTACGCAACCTGTTGAACAATTTCCTGAGATGGTCTACATGGTCATCCTCCTTCCGGGATTTGACAATAATGTCATCCACGTAGATCTCAATCTCTTTATGCATTAAGTCGTTGAAAAGAGCCATCATAGCTCGTTGATAGGTAGCTCCGGCATTGATGAGGCTGAATGACAACCGTCTATAGCAAAAAGTTTCCCAAGGAGTGATGAAAGTAGTTTTTTCACGATCTTCCTCGGCAACCATGATCTGATGATACCCCGCAAAGCAATCTGTAAAGGAGTACATGTCGTATTGCGCAATATTGTCAATGAGAATGTGGATAAATGGCACGGGAAAGCTATCTTTTAAGCAAGCTTTGTTCAAGTCCCGGTAATCCACGTAAACTCGCACCTTCCCTCCAGGTTTAGGTACGGGCACGATGTTGGATATCCACTCAGGATATGTAGACACCATTATGATGCCATCTTGAAATTGTTTCATAATTTCTTCTTTCACCTTTAAACTTCATTCAGGTTTCAATCGTCTGAGCTTTTGCATGACTGGCTTGAATCCCTCTTTGATGGGAATGCGATGAAGGACAATGTCAGTGGACAAACCCACCATATCTTTATAAGACCATGCAAACACATCCTGGAACTAGGTTAGTAGTGTAACCATGTTATTCCGTTGGTTTGGGGTAAGGTCTGAACCAATCTGGATTAACTTAGGATTTTTTAAGGTTCCGAGACTGAAAGGAGTGGTTTGATCAAGGTTGGGTTTAGGTTTGTCTTTGACCCATTCTTGAATTTCTGTAGGCACCTCAATGTCATCTGGTATATCCACCAAAGAATGAATTCGTCTCTACATCAAAGGTACAATCCTTGTGGAGAAGAGGCACCGTATCAGCAAGCACAGGCACATCCAAATTCAGAGTCCTGAAACAAAATATGCTTTCACTTAGTATATATATGAAATGTGTTGATCATACACAGTGTTAGAATATACTGGCAAAATAAACTGCTAATACTGTACAGAAAAGTAAGTAGTTATTATATCTACAGGGCATAAAGAGTTTCTGCCTGCTTTACCCTTGACGACCAATGCTAGGAATGCTGTTCCAATTGGTAAGAGTAAATTTCGGGTGAACCGCAGTGATAGAGGGATTATCATCATCTTCCCTATCCCGAATGATAGCCATTACGTCTGGGTAGTCATCGTCTGGGATATATCTGTTGGTATGCTCATCATGAACGATGATGGGTATGCCGGACATCATCCTGATGATGTCTTGCTTGATTCTTCATTCCTCTTCCTCCACTACGGGATCTGGAACAAAGATTTCTTTCTCCTTCACCAGTACCGGCTTGGGAAATAACATTGCCATTATATTGGCTGGCACCTTTACGAGAGGTTGTGCGGACTCAGAGCTTGAAGGCGAAGCTAAACGCCGCATGGTTGAAGCTGAAGGAACCTGCTGATGCTTATGAGGATTCCTGTGACTAGAGCTGGCAGAATAGCCTAGTCCAGCTGTCCCAATTTACTGGGTTAAGCGAATAGGGTACTTGAAACCCTGGCAATCTTTACCCAACCCTTGTCCCGATTTATGACCCAACGACATCATTTCTTGTGTGGCCGACATTACCTCGGCAAAAATCTGGGGTTTGGGCAATGGTGTTCCAATAGCATGGTATTGGGCATTGCTTATTTCCAAAGCTTGAAAACTAATTGGCTCAACATCCTTATTGGCATTGATGAGCGGCATGTCCCCATGCTGAGGAATCTTCGGTTCAGCATTGACTGTGACCAGGCTATTGTTGATGATGTATTTCAACTGTTGGTGAAGAGTGGAGGGGACTGCCCCTGCCATGTGAATCCATGGTTGTCCCAAGAGCAGGTTGTATCCCGAATCTATCTCGAGCACATGGAAAGATACGCAGAATGTATGAGGACCAATCTCAATTGGCAGCTCAACTACTCCGACTGAGTTACGGCGGGCTCCATCAAAAGCTTTGATGATGGTATAGCTACTCCGAATTCGATTGGGATTGATATTCATCTTCACCAAGGTAGCATATGGGCAGATATTCAGAGAGGAACCTCCATCTATTAAAACTCCCGCCACCATATATTCGGAGGACAAGACCGCAATGTGCAACGGTTTGCAATGACCGGTCCCTTCGGGCGGTATATCATCATCAGTGAAGGATATCACATTGTTGTTGAAAATGTGATCAACTAGATGTTGAAACTTTTCCGTATCAACTGATGTCTGTAAATAGGCTTCTTCTAAAACCTTTAACAAGACCTTCCAGTGATTCTCGGAAGTCAGGACCAAGTCCAAGATTGATATCTGTTGTGGAGCTTCTTTCAAGATTAAAACCACCTTGGCTTCCCTATGACCCATAGTGCGGAGGAAATTTTCAATCTTCTCAATGGGTACTTTCCCCTTAGACTTGATGACAGGCTTTATTACCCGTTGGGAAGATACAGTGAATTCTCCTTCGACACTGCAGCAGTTGTATGCGAGGTGGATCCTTTACCTTCTCCATAATTCCACGAAACTATGCGCAAGCTAACAATAGGGTATTGTGCTCTGCACGGCAAGTTGATTGGCTCGGGAGCAGCCACTTTCAAAGGATTATTGATTCCCTTGAGTTGAATTACTGGCATGACAAGTGATTTGTTAACCCCATCACTTTCAGTGGATATGACTGCTACTACACTCTTCCACTTAATAGGACACGAATCCTCACTTGTCCATAACACAGTGTCGTTATCTGCCAGGCGCAGTACGCCACTGTCGATTAAATTTTGAATAAGGTGGCGGAGTGCCCAACATTCTTCTGTGCTGTGACCGCGAGATTGAGAATGATATTGACATACTCCCTCAGAGTTATATCGTCCTGAATGATAGTTGATTGGAGGTAGGAGGGAACTAATCCTTCCTTCATTTATTAACATATGAAGGATTTCCTCCATAGGTTGGCCCAAATATGTGAATTCCCTTTTGTTGGCAAAATTCCGATAGGCCTTAGCATTCGCTCTCTTCGTTACTTTATCTTCCAGCATTTCATTTTCTGAAAGTGAAGAGGGAATATTCATGACAACAGGTAGGAGACTGGCATGCTTCTGACTGATTAGCTGACGAGTCACTTGATGCTGATAAGTCACCAGTTCCGCCAATTGCTTAATTTGTTTACAAAGAGCTTTCATCTTTTGTTCCATTGTGAATTGAAACTTGGCATAATCCCATCTGTCATCACCATCTTTGGGGGTCTTGGGGGATTCACAGCTAAAATTGGAACTCTATCCACTACTCCAATTGATCATGTTGACATCTTCTTCCTTGTGTTGAGGAAGAGGGTTGTCTTGAACGTGAGGTTGATCGGGTTTGGTGACAACGATTTCACCATTGTCTATCAGGTCATGGATTTTGTGTTTCAAGGCCCAACAATCCTGAGTATCATGTCCAGGTGCCCCGGCATGATAAGCACATTTCCGAGCAGCATTAAAACCCCGTCCATTAGGGCTGGCTAGTGGAAGAAGATGCGTGATTTTCTTCTGTGTTGTTAGAAGATTGAGAATGTTCTCGAGGGTGTCCCTTAAGGGTGTGAATACTCGAGGTCGTTTGACTTCTCCACCTTTTGGTACTAGAGGGTTTGAAGACTGTGCTTGAAAGGGAGTGTAATTTTTCCTCTGGATAGGCATGTTCTGATTGCCTTTTTGACCCTACAGTATCAGAGAAACATCATCTTCTTTCTTTTTATGGACCCTTTGGGGGTTGTTCCCATAATTTCCAGATTTGATGTGATCAGCAACCGCTTTGAGTGTAGCTAGGTCTTGAATCTTTCCAGATTTCAATCCCTATTCAGCCATCTCCCCATGTTTGACCATTTCAGAAAATGGTTTGCCGATGCCGGCTAAAACTCTTTCATAGAAAGGTGCTTCTTTTATGTCTATGAAAGTCATGACCATCTCTGATTCTGCCATGGAAGGACTAACTTGGGCAGCCAGGCGTCTCCACCTCTGAGCATACTCTCTGAAAGACTCATTAGACTGTTTCTTGATCTTGGTAATTTGATACCGATCAGGAGCCATTTGAGATTGAAAGTTGTATTGAGTAAGGAAAGCGTGTGCTAGCTCTTCCCAACTATGGATATTTGAATTGTCTAATCTTGTGTACCACGAACGGGCTTCTCCAGTTAGACTTTTTTGGAACAGTTGTATTCTGAGTTTTTCATCCTCTACATAAGATCCAAGTTCTCCAATAAACACCTTTAGATGTGTGTAAGGATCTCCTAACCCGTCATATTTTTCAAAGTCAGGAGTCTTAAATTTTTTTGGATAATGAATACCAGGAAAAATACACAGATCAGCATATGAAACACTCCCGTGTGTTCCAATTCCTTTGATAGTGCGAAGGTTCTCTTCCATTTGGAGGACTTTCTTTTTGATGTCACCGGTGTATGGGTCTCCAGTGGGATGGGCAGCATCATGAGTTTTGTTGGTCTGATCCAACTGCAGTTCATGTATTGTAACGACCTGGGTTCCTCCTTGTGTGGAGGATTCAGCATATATGGCTATTTTCTGACCCTGTGTAGACTGGTGTAACTCTTTTAGTAGAAAAGCCAAATCTGTAATCTGTTTGCTAAATCTGTCGAATTCTTTGCGAGAAACTAGATTAAGTTCAGTCTAGTCGGATGACGACATGATTGACTGTAGGCATGTTGCCTTTTTGGACTTTAAACGGGTGGTAGGTCAGATTGATTCCCTGCAAAGGACTTGCATAGTTTAGTATTTAGGGAAGGTGGATAATAACATTCTATACAATGTGTCTAGTTTAGGAATTTTATCCTGCAAAACGGATGTCATCTGTTTATAGCATGTATGTGTACACATTTCTTCATATTTCTCATTACATGGAGATAGATATGGAAGATAAATACAAGTAATTGTGCTTTACAAGTAATTTGAAATGAGAGCATGAAGAGACTTTCCTCCGTTTTGGGTTTATCAAAGGCTGACCTATCTTAGGTTACTCTCACGGCTTTTTGGCATGAAGGTTCCCAAATCATTGCAATCTACTTGACGGGAAGTTAATCTGGTCTTTCAACTGGAGCGAATTTGGGTGGTGCCTTTCCTGAGCCTCGGAGAATTAGTCTTCTCACGAGTCTAGTAATCAAACACCGACGGGATAGCCTCCTGGTGGAGGGACCACACAACATACATTCAAATACATCGCGTCTCACCGTATGACATGATGACATGTGCGAAGCACTAATATCACAAGCAGTTTATAGTGCGAAGCACTAAGATCGCAGGCAGTTTATAGTGCGAAGCACTAAGTAAGGAAATGCATTCGTACACATTCATCATAAAATGTAAATGCAACATCCACACACAAGCAGATAATAATTTTGAAAAAATTGTAATAGCGGCTTAAGTCCTCTTACTGGAGTCCCCAGTAGAGTCGCCACATGTCGACGTTGGGATTTTTAATTGTCCCTTTCCGTTACTTATTCTTTGGTGTTCTCATTTTAGGTGAGATTTGTTTGAAAAAATAAGTGAAAAAGGTCTGACATGTATAATGTCGACGATGGACTGTTAATAGTCGCCAGTTGGTTTTTTAAATGGTTGTACTAACACAACCGAGAAAAGGTTTGCACATTGACCCAGTGATGTGACACTGCTAAACGGGTCGGTGAAACTGAGATTCATTAGGGTCCGGGGACTTGGTTATGCGGAGGGAAGGTGTTAGGCACCCCCCGACATCCGTGTTACCACGTTGACCGCCTCTTTTCAAGAAATTGTTATCTGAATGTGTGTGTGTGTGGGTCAATGTGCTGTTATTTGGAAGTAGTGTGAGGCCTCATTCACACCTATATAACAGGGTTTGAATTTATGTAAAAATTCAATTTTAGCAAGATATGGCAGTGATGTTTTAAAAAAGAGATTTTTCAAACCCTGATGCTCAATAGTAATTGAGACCTTTTACACTCTCATTTTATTCCGTATTCGGCTGGATTGATTTTATTTGACAGATGCGAGGCATCCGTACGAAAATAATGTACAAAAAGGTACTAAATTCCTCGTGGGTATGTAAACCATCTGAGAAAATTCAGACACCGCAGAATAATTTACAAGCTGCTTATAGCTGAAAATGTCCATCACGGGAACCGAATCTAGATCCAATGGGATGAATCTGTGATCACATGATTCCTAAGCGCACAGAATACTGCAATTTATGTGAAAGCAGTAAGCATGTATATATATAAAATATATATATATATATATATATATATATATATATATATATATATATATATACACACACACACAGACATGATCACCAACCACGAAGTACCTCCATGGGGATCAGAAATGTAAATAAAGCTGTAAAAGTTATCAACCGCAACGGAGGAAACTCCAAGCGGGACGAAATGTACAGAAAGCTGTAAAAACGGTCAACCACCACGAAGTAAACTCCAGGTGGGACGAAATGTACAGAAAGCTGTAAAAATGGTC
Organism: Panax notoginseng; assembly: GCA_016801055.1. Taxonomy (NCBI): domain Eukaryota; kingdom Viridiplantae; phylum Streptophyta; class Magnoliopsida; order Apiales; family Araliaceae; genus Panax; species Panax notoginseng. Next base: position 129,317,402 of record CM029016.1, read on the forward strand.
AACCACCACGAAGTAAACTCCAGGTGGGACGAAATGTACAGAAAGCTGTAAAAAACGGTCAACCACCACGAAGTAAACTCCAGGTGGGACGAAATGTAAATATATATATATATATATATAAAGCATGTAAACGCACCAGATATAAAATCCAGGCTCATCGGACAAAGTCCAACAACAATTAATATATATATAAGTATATATATATATTAAAGCAGTAAACGCACCGGATATAAAATCTAGGCTCACCGAACAAAGTTCGATAGCAGTTCATATATATAATTATATATATAAGAAAGCCATTAAATGCACCAGACATAAGTCTAGGCTCATCGAACAGAGTTCGACACGCAGTTCATATATATAAATGTATATATATACAAAAGCAATTAAACGCTCCAGACCGAAGTCTAGGCTCAATCGAGGCATAACTCGATAATGTTAGTCCATATATATAAATATATATATAAATATATATGTATATACAAACTAAAAATAAACCACGGACTGAAGTCCGGGCAAAATATGCAACACGACTCTCAACGTGTAGAAGGGTGTGTGCAAAGATGAAGATAAAAACTTTAAAGTGTGAAAAAAGGCTTACAGTGGGCTACCAAAGAAGACTTCAATATCTTTAAAGTGGGTAAACACTGGCTTTTGTTGGTACAAAATAAGCTATATGTGAGCTCACAAGTGTTTAAAATGAGAAAGCACTCAGTCTGGGGTGAGTACGGCGCAAATTGGGCAGGGCTTCCTCGCCGTTATCTCTTACAAAATGGCCACCCCAGGCCCTCTATTTATAGAGGGTGGAGCCGCAGGTGTACCAGAGGCAACCCGGGTGGGCCGGGGTTTTTCGGCTCGAGTCATCTCGAAGTACGTGCACTCAGGCACTATAATGTCCACTCAGACTTTCACAAGTGCAATCTGGGCATCCGTTTGAGGTATACAGGACCTATTTCGGACCGCCGTTGTCGAGAGTTGTACGATGGCATGGGATTAGAGTTTGTGCGAAGTCATTGAAGATGGGATGGTACCCTCCAGTCTTCAAGCTTCAACTTTCATCCGTTACCCAGCACAATAGTCACTCGGGATTGGTTAGTCTTGTGGGACATTGTTGCGTAGCTATGTTGAGGCGACATGGATTGACATCGTGTTGGTCAGATGACGATGTTACCCCTCACCGGTGTTATCGTCGGATTGGACTGATAAAGCAAACGTTGCTCAGCTTCGCTGAGATTGGACTGCTGCAATTTGTTGAAGGTCCTCATTGTCATCTTTGAGGTGTGTCTGTCTTCCCGATGTTATCGCCGGGCTTGTACAGTGGATCTCGTTGTGAGTGCCGAGATTGAAGCTGGTTGCATTTGTAACAAGAATTTCTGGGGTTATCGCCGAAATTGCATTACTTGGGATTATCGCCAAGGTTGGTGGCTATTCCCATGGTTGGGACTGAGACTAGATACCTCGGGGTTATCTCCGAGATTAATCGGTCTTATCCGGTGTGTGTTCGGGTATTGTATATGCATGCCTCGGGGTTATCTTCGAGATTAGAATTGTTACTCCCAGATTACGATCTGGGGTTGATACTGAACTTCCGGTAGTATCCGGCATCGATATGGATCGTCTTTCAGGGTTCCCTCTTAAAAGACGAATCTGTCCTCCTACAATGTTAGTGACAGGTGTACAGAAAATTTCGAGTGTCTACAACCCAGAAACTCTCGGTCATGGTTGGTCAACGCACTTTGACCTTGAATAACTTGCAATCAGTTCATGATCTGACTTTGATTCAAGTGCTAGAATAAAGATCGCACGGCATACTACACGATCAAACATTAAAACAACAAAAACACATATCATACCGAGATCTATGGCCACTGACATTCATTATCAGACGACTGTTGAACCTTTTTCCAGATTTTGTAAAATGTCAAATTCGAGCCTCTAGATGTTATGGAACTAACATCTAGTAATCTAGCTCATCATACACTATATCTAACATGTTTAACACAAAAAAAAACAACATCAAATAACAGATTTATGGACAGAAATCATGGCTAGGGTTTTTAACCTCTATGAACGATTTTTGATTCTAAGCTTCTGATTTGGTTATGGTGTTCGTGGGGCTTGGTTATGGGACTGATATAGCAAAGGATTTCATGGGTTTTTGGTTGAGAGAGATATGTTGAGTGTTTGAAAAAAAATGAGCTAGCCATATGAATTTCTCTCTCTCCAAATCTATATATACTACTAATGTTCAATGTATTTGGTTGATCTAGCTTGGTTTGCTGGCATTTTAAGTCACGTGGAGTAGTTGCATTAGGTCACCAACTCAATCTAATGTCAAAACCTATAACTAGCTTCAAATAATGTAAAGGGTATAATGGTCATTTAGCTTGGAAATTTAATGGCCAATTTGTAATCTTGCAAACCCTTAGGGTTTGACCCTTATGGTTTAGCACAAATCAATTATAGGATTTTCAATTTAGGATTTGCAAAAAAAAAATTAAATAAATTTTAGTTTCTAAAATTTTGAAATTAGGGTTTCCTAATAATGATTAAATTTCTAATTACATTATACATGAGCATTAGTGTTTTAGTGTCCACTAATTAGCATTTAGCTTACAATTAACAAATTAGGGTTACCAAATTAGCAAATTAGGGTTACTAATTTAAGAACTAGGGTTTTTAGTTAATTAGGGTTTTTTTTTAAATTTTATTAGGGTTTTCCTAATTAACAATTATAATTCTAACACTTGTAAATTAATCACCTTATCATAATTACAACTAATCTCGAACTCTAATTTGAGTTTCAAATTAGGGTTTAGCATTTTAAAATTAGGGTTTTTAATAACTTAGGGTTTTCTAAAAATTATTTAGGGTTTCTAAATTTTTAATTAAGGTTTACCTAATTAATCAACTCATTATATAATACACAGCATAAATCATGTAATACAGTTATATAACAGTCTTAAACTTACAATTGATTTTCAAATTAGGATTTTTCATAGTAAAACTAGGGTTTAACCAATTAATATTAGAGTTTTGAAATTATACATCATAATTGACCAACCATTATCAATACGTACATACAGTACATATTTATAGCACTGAAAAATCAAAATATAATTAATATTATATTATTATTCTCATTCCTTGATAAAAATCCAAAATTAGGGTTTGGATTCCATATCTGATTTATTCTTCCATATTTAACCTTAATAATTAAGGTAAAATAATTAACTTAATAATATGTACTAAAATTAATATAATGAAATAATTATTATAATTATTCTAAAAATTACTCCATATATTATTTAAATAATATATGATTATATTTTCATTAATAAAAACATTTCTGTTATAAATTAATTATTATAAGAATATACTTTATAAAAATCAATAATTCTAAAATAAAATTATTTGTAAATATTCATGTAATAAATATATTTTTATTTATCACATAATAACATATACACAATATCTAGTACAAATCCTCATCCTTAAAAAAAAATTATACGTAAAATTTCTGATTTAATTATATAGAAAATATTGGGTTGTCACAGCCTTGGGAGGCGACGTCGTAGTGCAAGCTCGGGGTTTCATGCACTGTTAATTGGACTCGGCGTCGCAGCGCCAAACTAAAGAAGAAGATGGCGTAGGGTCGTGCCGCAGCGCGAGAAATAGAGAAGGGAGTGGCGCCGCAACACCGGTGTGAAGGAAAAGCCAGAGAAGAGCTTTGAATTGCTCAACTCTTGGGGGAACGTAAGCGAAGATAAAGAACATAATGTTCAACTAATGTAACACTTAATTGAGTGTTTTAAACTAATGAAGGTTGAACGGAAAGATTAAACGAGAGTGAACAACAAATATTTTAGGTGCGGGTTACGTAACCGATGTCCGGGGACCGTAGTCGCGATGAACGAACATAAGGGATTGCTATGGTTATGATTCCTTAGACGTTGAGTGATGAGGGTAATGAATAACATTTCGATGTTATGTCATGATAGTGAGAGATAAGTGTAAGCGTATAGACCCTGTGGACGCAACACTGTTGCGATGATCGATCGGTCTTAGCATACAACGATCAGTATGGCTTCGACACTAAGAACGAGTAATGAACATGGGGTTTATGTAATGGATAACGAAAGTATTAATATTAAATAAGATATGAATTATCTAGAAAGCCATAATGAATGGTAATAAGATTAATGAAAGCCGAATGTGAGTCGATAAGGAATAAATCCTGAGGTATGACATTTAGTTGTCAGAAAGCCGTAAGGAATAAGAAATTGATTTAACGAACATTAAGTTTAATGGTTCGGATAAGTTACGATAAGATAGGTTGTGGTACAATCGTAACCTTTGATGGTTGACATATGAGAGTTGGGCTAAACAATTCCTTCAGAGAGTGAAGGTATATACGAAACTGGCAACCGATCTAACTCACTGTGATGGCATTGTAGATGAGACAGGAACTTGTTTGTTGGTTTTTTGTGGAAAACCACTCAGAGTACGATATGGACTACTAACAGAGAAGCGATGTGTGTTGAGTCCTAAAGAAGTTATAAGAAGAAGATAAGAATATAAATCATCCAAGATGATGAACGTATGAATAAGACATCTTCGTATGTCATGAAGCCGTAAACTGGTAAAGGAAGTTAGTCGGGTAAACTTATATTGCAAGAACGCGAACTCTAAGAAGTAAAGTTAAGTAAAACCAATGAGTAAGGTAAGTATATGACTAATTGATGTTTATGTTTTCTCCTTATGTTATATAGGATTGGAATGAGCAGTTCAGCGTAAGCTGTAGCTGTGCATAAGGAAAGTTTCCTAACTTCATTCATATTCTAAATGAATGCTAGTTTCTTAAACTTCTCAAATGTTGAACTTGAGAAGTTCTGTCCATGTTCGAATGTGCGATATTTGTACAAGGTGGTAGAACGTATGAGGCCTTGAGCCATAATGTGAACACTTCGGTGTTTCTATGATATGAACTGTTCTGTGATTGAGCTATTCAATACAAGTATGTTCTATTTATACATGAACCGTTATTATTAAATATGTGCTAATTATTCTAGCCAGACAGGATGTGTATGAAAAAGGTAGAGGAATGAAATTATTTCAAAGTGAAAGTGCCTGATGTTTTAAGATGATAGGAATCGAGACTATTCCTATTATTCAAGCTGCTTCATAACCTTTGTTCAGTTATCGAAGTTCTAACGAAATGTTTAAACTCTTGAAGTTGTTTGTTCAACTATTATGACTTGCTGGGTAATTGAATGCTCACACTTGCTTTAAATGAAAAACATTTTTAGGAAACAATGTTAGAAGAACTTAAGGATCCCGTAAAAATCAAACTAACGGTGTCCAGATGAAGTGTCATGCAGAATGTGAATGAGCGAGATGATCAAGTAAAGACTTGTAATGTAGAGAGATGAAATTGAGCGATAGACTAGTTAGTGAACTATTATGTATCCTTGGTGGCGGATAAAAGTCACTCTTGTAAGATAAAATGAATAATGTATTTATCATTAATTGTAATGAAAGAGGTTATAAGGTTTTCAGAACCAGGGATTTGAGAGTGTATGTTGTTATATTTTAGTATATAATGATGTATGTTGGATGAATGATGTACTCGTGATGTGACGCCCCCAAAAATAGGTTCACATCACCCATCTTGGGTCGCTAGATACATGGTACATAATACAAATACAAACTAATTATACAACAATCGTGTAAAATACGACAAAACATATGATGTGAGTTTTAATACAAATATTATCATCTAGACAATATCCACAATCAATGGAGTACTCATTACATTTATTATTATATTATTTCACAGAATACTGAGGACTACTAATGCACCATCTAGGACCATCACTCTGTTCCCTGACTAGCCCCAGTTATGTTCTCATTTCCTGAAGAGAACAATGAAAGAAAGGGTGAGCTCAACTAGCCAAGTAAGAAATGTTATGACTAAGATAATGCAGAATAAATTATCGTTAGCCTTCAACAGTGTTAAACTGATACAATATAACAGACATCAAGTTTAACTGCAGCGAAACAAACAATCCATTAGAAGAGTCAAGTAGAGAATAAAATCTACTACCTTATATGATTTAAAAGGTTTTTCATCACTTTTATCGCTGAGACTCAGCTCAATAAATAATCCACATCATTAAATCATTCCTGCACTACAGGCCAAGGATATTCTTTAGTATCATGACCACAAATTATCTATGCACTACGGGTCAAAGATAATTGTGTTTTTATCAACGGTCCTTATCATGCCATAAAATAATTCATCTTTGCACCCTTGGCCAAAGAAAATCCATAGCCATAATCGTACCCAAAACTGTCCATCAATGCATTACGGGCTAATGATGACTTTTTCCATATCATTTGTAACATTACGGTCATGATTATACCGAATAATCCCTGGTCATAATCATACCAAGTCCATCTATGCACTACAGGCCACAGATGACTTTCGACATAATATAAACATGAGGATGATGACAATGACATAATAATTCAATATAACAAGTTCAAGAATTAATTTATCCAGGAACCAATAACGTCCAAATTATCAACATGATACTTCTTTGTAGAGTAAAATTCAAGAATGCTCAGAAGAATATTTTCATGAAAAGATACTGGATGAAGCGCAAATATCAAGGATATTTCACTAATTTCACGGAGTATAGAAGTCAAAACTTTAACCAACTAGGTATAATAGAATATATGAAACTGCAAATAGATTTTTGCCGCCATGCGGTAGTCCACTTAGACAGATCGTGTCCATAATTTAATAAGAAATGAATACAAAAGATCATTCACCATGCATGTGGTAATCCATATAGACAAGTTATTCTAACAGAATAATAAAGAATGGAATAACAAAAGGATTCACCATGCGTGCGATAGACTGCACAGACAGGTTATTCCTAACAGAATACTAAAGAATAGAAATAGGTCATGTCTAAACGCACAGATAGGATATTCCGACAGAATAATAAAGAACGGAACCAGGTCAGGCGAAATTCGCACCGACATAATATTCCAACAAAATATTAAAGAATGGAATAACAACAGAAATCACCATGCATGCGATAGACCACACAGACAGGTTATTCCAACAAAATAATAATTAATGGAACCAGGTTAGGCATAGTACGCACCAACAGGATATTCCGACAGAATAATAAAGAACGAAATAATAGAAGAATTTCACCATGTATGCGGTACTTCTCATAAACAGGTTATTCCAATATAATAATAAATAATGGAATAACATAAGTTCTCTTCATGAATACAAAAGAAATAATACCCCTTACGGGTACAACAAATAATATCCCTTACCTTAGAAAGAAGAGTACTGGATATAGGAGTAGTGAAGTAGCAGAACACTTTTCTTATTTCTCTCTATAGTTTCTCTCTCTAAAGTTTAAATGAATTCGTAAGAAATAATGAAGGAATAAGCTTCTATTTATAGAAGAATGAACTGCATAGTAACTAATTCATGAACAGTCCACATTGATTTACTTTTAATCGGACTGTCCATATTTAAAACAAAATCTTTTAAATAAAATATAATATATTCTATTTATAATCTAATAAAACGAATAACTTTATAAAAGCATTCTGTTTTATATAAAAAGATTTTACTATGCAAAATACTATGCAGGCACTATGCAACACAATGCATAATAAAATATAATATATTCTATTTATAGAATAAGTTTATAAAAGTATTCTGTTTTATATAAAAAGATTTTACTATGCAAAACACTATGCATTATAGAATATAATATATTCTATTTATAGAATAACTTTATAAAAGTATTTTGTTTTATATAAAAAAATTTTTCTGTTTTATTACATTAATAATACTAATAAAACCAAACTAAGTGACTTATCACGTAAACATCAATAATCAATACAGTGTGCTACTATGCAACCACGTGTATTACTGTACTTTTACTACCGAGTAGTTCAACAGTTTTAATGGTAAAACTTCCGCCGATATTCTCATAAAAATATTTTTGTCGTTTTCTTATTCCGATAATTATTCTGTTGTGGGGTCCACCAATGATTGTACTGTCGTACGGATATTCCTTGACAAAACGAATATTCCCCGACCAATCGAACATAATATGACATCTTGCATACTTTGTAAAATTTATAAATATTACCCACAACTACAACATTATATCAAATCCACACCATAATATTAAAAAAAAATTATTTCGAGAAAATTAAATCTTATTCGTAAAATTTGGGGTTTTACAATCTCCCCTCCTTATGAAATTTTGCCCTCAAAATTTACGTACGTACCTAGTATGCCGAGCAGGTGAGGATACCTTGACTTCATTTCAGATTCTAACTCTTGAGGTATAACCTTTGAGTGTCGAATACGAATCTTCTTATCCAAGATTTTAACACGTAACTCCTCATACGTTAAATCTTCTGCTATCTCGTCCGATTCTAAATCAATAATGTAGTTCAGGTCGTAACATCGATACGAAAAAAAATGTTATGAACACGCAACATAATTGGCGGTAAAATGAGTCTATAAGCCACAGTTCCTACTCGATCGAGGATTTTAAATGGGCCAATTAAATCAAGGGTTGAGATTTCCTTTCTTCGTCGATTCTTGCTTCTAGAATAATGCCCTTTTGAACCTTCTTCATTCATCAGCTCCGGGTCTGTAGCTTGCACGACTTTAACTTTATCGATTAAAGTCGATTCTACTCGTATACTTGTTATCTTTATGTGGGTCCCTAGAGTCTTTAACTCTATCTTCATCATTTGTAAGTTATACGAAATGGGTCTTTATGTTAACAACATTTCACTCGCATACGATCTTCTACTCAACGCGACAGCTACCACGTTCGCACTTCCACGATGATATTGAATGGTACGATCGTAATCTTCAACAACTTAAGCCAACGTCTTTGGCGCATAATACGTTCGTTTTAGTTGAAGAAATATTTGAGGGTTTAAGAAATGGGTTTTGTACTGGGGTCAATACAAAATTCGATTTCACGCTCTTGGGTAGGCTAAGAAGTCTTCAAGAATACGTCAGGAAATTTATTAACAATAGCAATATCGTTCAAAACTGTGACTCTCACCCAAGACTTGGATAGCACGTCACATTGATACCTATTAACTTGCCATCGTCATTCACGACGTTGCCTACAGAAAGTCTGGCTTCGGTGCATTCTACACAAAGAAGTCAACAACGAAAGGATCGGGCCTCTTTACTTATGGCTTGATATGACAATGATTGACTTTAGTAGTTTGGTTGCTTGAATTCGCATAAAAGGTTGGTTAGGAATATGAAAGCTAATAACCTTACGAAAAGCATGATGAGTAGTTAACCAATCGTTTCCAACAATCACATCAAAGGCAAGTATTTTTAAAGAGATAAGATCGACAGGTAACGTGAAAGTGTCGATTTGGAATTAAACAAGATTTATAAATAGTAGATGTAACGAAGGTTTCTCCCAACTGAGTTGCAACAGATAAATCAAAATCTAACTTCTCCAGAGTTAAATTCAAACATTGAACACAGCTAGGTGAAATAAAAGAGTGCGTAGAACCGGTATATAACACGGTATAGACTTCAAAAGAGTTTATGACTAACATACCCGTGATATTTTTATTCAGGTTCCTCATTACGAAAAAAAAACGCTCTCTCTTAAACTACCGGCTTTGTCTTGTCTGGGACATCCTTTGGCATCACTATCCCAGCTGTACTTGACTTCACCATACGACAAAATTGAGCTAGGTGACCTTCTCTTTCGCAATTAAAACACGCTTTGGATTGCAGCGTATAATTTGGACGGATGTGTCCCTCCTGTCCGCATTTGAAATATATGACCGGTGGTCGTTCTTCTTCCTTTGAAACGGGTGCTAGTGCCGACGTCTTCACTTAATTGTTGAACCTTCTCTTCTTGAAATGTCCATTCTTATTGTTTTGGCCATGATTACCACCGAAGTGGTTACCATTTCTGGTATGTTGATTCCCTCCATGCTTATTGTCACCTCTTTGATGACTGTTATCACCGGTATTATCATTTTGTCGGCTGCTCTCTTTTGGTTGGGTTGACTCATTATCGCGCTCTAATAACTGAGCCCTATTAACAACATCTGAATACAAACACAGTTTATGAGAGATAAAATATTGACGTATCTCAGGTTTCAAACCTCTTAGAAACATTTGCGTCATTCTCTCCTCATTATCAACCAAATGGGACGTAAATCGGGATAACTCGGCAAACTTGGCTTCGTACTGCGACACGGTCATGTTGTTTTTCTCCAACATGATAAATTCAACCTCCTTCATGTGACGAATGCTTTCGGAAAAGTACTTGTCATTTAACAGCTCTTGGAACTTCTCCCAAGACATCTTAAGTGCGTCAGGCTGGGTACGTTTTACAGATTCTCACCAGTAATCTGCCTCTTCACGCAACATAAAGGTGGCAAAGGGAACCTTTTGCTCCTCTAAACATCCCAAGACATCAAATATCTTGGTGATCTGCTTTAACCATGTCTCTGCCTTAAGTGGTTCTGGCTTTCCCAAAAACTCCGGTCGTCCCAGCTCCTTGAACTGCTTAGTGGTGACCAACCCTGGTTTGCCATTATTTTTACCTGCATTATGAACAGGAGCCGCCTTCGCCTGATGTTGCATGAATTCTAAAAAACTCCTAAACGTATCGTCGTTCGTCAATTGATCAGTGTTGTTGTTTACAGGAGGATTATCGCCATCCTGTTGCACATTGTCCTGATTATTGATATGTGGAGACTCAACAGTCTCCTGCGCTCCATTGCTTATCTCAACATTTTCAGATGGCATTTTCAAATACTGCCACAAAACAAGGGTTAATTAACATATCACATATTATCTCTATACTCTGACCGACCAATTAAATAACAAGTAAACTTAGGTAGGTCATACTAGCGAAGGAATTCCCCGTCTCTCCCCTCCTAATTCTTATCTCACATCTCAGCCAGGGATCATATCCCTAAGCTTTGATACCAACTGTGACGCCCCCAAAAATAGGTTTTCATCACCCATCTGGGATCGCTAGATACATGGTACATAATACAAATACAAACTAATTATACAAAAATCGTGTAAAATACGACAAAACATATGATGTGAGTTTTAATACAAATATTGTCATCTAGACAATATCCACACTTAATGGAGTACTCATTACATTTATTATTGCACTATTTCACATAATACTGAGGACTACTAATGCACCATCTAGGACCATCACTCTGTTCCCTGACTAGCCCCAGCTATGTTCTCATTTCCTGAAGAGAACAATGAAAGAAAGGGTGAGCTCAACTAGCCCAGTAAAAAATATTATGACTAAGATAATGCAGAATAAATTATCGTTAGCCTTCAATAATGTTAAACTGATACAATATAACAAACATCAAGTTTAACTACAGCGGAACAAACAATCCATTAGAAGAGTCAAGTAGAGAATAAAATCTACTATCTTATATGATTGAAAAGGTTTTTCATCACTTTTATCGCTGAGACTCAGCTCAATAAATAATCCACATCATTAAATCATCCATGCACTACAGGCCAAGGATATTCTTTAGCATCATGACCACGCTTTATCCATGCACTACGGGCCAAAGATAATCGTGTTTTCATCAACGGTCCTGATCATGCCTTAAAATAATTCATCTTTGCACCCTTGGTCGAAGAGAATCCATAGCCATAATCATACCAACAGAATAATAAAGAATGGAAATAGGTTATGTGTAAACGCACAGACAGGATATTCCGACAGAATAATAAAGAACAGAACCAGGTTAGGCCAAATTCGCACCGACATAATATTCCAACAAAATATTAAAGAATGGAATAACAACAGAAATCACCATGCATGCGATAGACCGCACAAACAAGTTATTCCAACAAAATAATAATTAATGGAACCAGGTCAGGCGTAGTACGCATCAACAGGATATTCCAACAGAATAATAAAGAACGAAATAATAGAAGAATTTCACCATATATGCGGTACTTCTCATAAACATGTTATTCCAACATAATAATAAAGAATGGAATAATAGAAGTTCTCTTCATGAATACAAAAGAAATAATACCCCTTACGGGTACAATAAATAATATCCCTTACCATAGAAAGAAGAGTACTGGATATAGGAGTAGTGAAGTAGCAAAACACTTTTTTTCTTTCTCTCTATAGTTTCTCTTTCTAGAGTTTCAGTGAATTCGTAAGAAATAATGAAAGAATGAGCTTCTATTTATAGAAGAATGGACTGCATAGTAACTAATTCATGAACAGTCCACATTGATTTACTTTTAATCGGACGGTCCATATTTAAAGCAAAATCTTTTAAATAAAATATAATATATTCTATTTATAATCTAATAAAATGAATAACTTTATAAAAGTATTCTGTTTTATATAAAATGATTTTACTATACAAAATACTATGCAGACACTATGCAACACTATGCATAATAAAATATAATATATTCTATTTATAGAATAACTTTATGAAAATATCATGTTTTATATAAAAAGATTTTACTATGCAAAATACTATGCATAATAGAATATAATATATTCTATTTATAGAATAACTTTATAAAAGTATTCTATTTTATATAAAAAAAATTTCTGTTTTATTATATTAATAATACTAATAAAACCAAACTGAGTGACTTATCACGTAAACATCAATAATCAATATCGTGTGCTACTATGCAACCACGTGTATTACTGTACTTTTACTACCGAGTAGTTCAACAGTTTTAACGGTAAAACTTCAGCTGTTATTCTCATAAAAATATTTTTGTCGTTTTCTTATTCTAACAATTATTCCGTTGTGGGGTCCACCAATGATTGTACCGTCGTACGGATATTCCCTGACAAAACGAATATTCCCCGACCAATCGAACATAATATGACAACTTGCATACCTTGTAAAATTTATAAATATTACCCACAACTACAACATTATATCAAATCCACACCATAATATTAAAAAAAATTATTTCGAGAAAATTAAATCTTATTCCGAAAATTTGGGGTTTTATAATCTCCCCTCCATATGAAATTTTGCCCTCGAAATTTACGTATGTACCTACTATGCCGAACAGGTGAGGATACCTTGACTTCATTTCGAATTCTAACTCTTGAGGTAAAACCTTTGAGTGTTGAATACGATTCTTCTTATCCAATATTTTAACACGTAACTCCTCATACGTTAAATCTTCTGCTATCTCGTCCGATTCTAAATCAATAATGTGGTTCAGGTCGTAACATCGATACAAAAAAAATGTTATGAACACGCAACATAATTGGCGGTAAAACGAGTCTATAAGCCACAGTTCCTACTCGATCGAGGATTTTAAATGGGCCAATTAAATCGAGGGTTGAGATTTCCTCTCTTCGTCGATTCTTGCTTCTAGAATAATGCCCTTTTGAACCTTCTTCATTCATCAGCTCCGTGTTTGTAGCTTGCACGACTTTAACTTTATCGATTAAAGTCGATTCTACTCGTATACTCGTTATCTTCATGTGGGTTCCTAGAGTCTTTAACTCTATCTTCATCATTTGTAAGTTATACGAAATGGGTCTTTATGTTAACAACATTTCACTCGCATACGATCTTCTACTCAACGCGTCGGCTACCACGTTCGCACTTCCACGGTGATATTGAATGGTACGATCGTAATCTTCAACATCTCGAGCCAACGTCTTTGGTGCATAATACGTTCGTTTTAGTTGAAGAAATATTTGAGAGTTTAAGAAATGGGTTTTGTACTAGGGTCAATACAAAATTCGATTTCACGCTCTGGGGTAGGCTAAGAAGTCTTCAAGAATACGTCAGGAAATTTATTAATAATAGCAATATCGTTCAAACTGTGACCCTCATCCAAGACTTGGATAGCACGTCACATTGATACCTATCTACTTGCCATCGTCATTCACGATGTTGCCTACAGAAAGTCTGGCTTCGGTGCATTCCACACAAAGAAGTCAACAACGAAAGGATACAGGCTCTTTACTTATGGCTTGATGTGACAATGATTTACTTTAGTAATTTGGTTGCTTGAATTCGCATAGAAGGTTGGTTAGGAATATGAAAGCTAACAACCTTACAAAAAGCATGATGAGTAGTTAACCAATCGTTTCCAACAATCACATCAAATGTAAGTATTTTTAAAGAGATAAGATCGACAGGTAACGTGAAAGTGTCGATTTGGAATTAAACAAGATTTATAAATAGTAGATGTAACGAAGGGTTTCTCCCAACTGAGTTTCAATAGATAAATCAAAATCTAACTTCTACGGAGTTAAATTCAAACATTGAACACGGCTAGGTGAAATAAAAGAGTGCGTAGAATCGGTATCTAACACGGTATAGAATCCAAAAGAGTTTATGACTAACATACCAGTGATAATTTTATTCAGGTTCCTCATCACGAAAAAAAACGCTCTCTCTTAAACTACCGACTTTGGCTTGTCTGGGACATCCTTTAGCATCACTATCCCAGCTGGACTTGACTTCACCATATGATAAAATCGAGCTAGGTGACCTTCTCTTTCACAATTAAAACACGCTTTGGATTGCTGCGTACAGTTTCGACGGATGTGTCCCTCCTTTTCTTCTTGAAATGTTCATTCTTATTATTTTGGCAATGATTACCACCGAAGTGGTTACCATTTTTGGCATGTTGATTCCCTCCATGCTTATTGTCACCTCTTTGATGACTATTATCACCGGTATTATCATTTTGTCGGCTGCTCTCTTTTGGTTGGGTTGACTCATTATCGCGCTCCAATAACTGAGCCCTATTATCAACATCAGAATACAAACACAGTTTATGAGAGATAAGATATTGACGTATTTCAAACCTCTTAGAAATATTCGCTTCATTCTCTCCTCATTATCAACCAAATGGGACGCAAATCGGGACAACTCGAAAAACTTGGCTTCGTACTGCGACACGGTCATGTTGTTTTGCTCCAACTTGATAAATTTCAGCTCCTTCATGTGACGAATGCTTTCGGGAAAGTACTTGTCATTGAACAGCTCTTGGAACTTCTCCCAAGACATCTTGAGTGCGTTAGGCTGGGTACGTTTTACAGATTCCCACCAGTAATTTGCCTCTTCACGCAACATAAAGGTGGCAAAGGGAACCTTTTGCTCCTCTGAGCATCCCAAGACATCAAATATCTTGGTGATCTGCTTTAACCATGTCTCTGCCTTAAGTGGTTTTGGCTTTCCCAAAAACTTTGGTGGTCCCAGCTCCTTGAACTGCTTAGCGGTGACCAACCGTGGTTTGCCATTATTTTTATCGGCATTATGAACAGAAGCTGCCTTCGCCTGATGTTGCATGAATTTTAAAAAACTCCTAAACGTATCGTCGTTCGTCAATTGATCAGTGTTGTTGTTTACAGGAGGATTATCGCCATCCTGTTGCACATTGTCTTGATCATTGATCTGTGGAGACTCAACGGTCTCCTGCGCTCTATTGCTTATCTCAACATTTTTAGATGGCATTTTCAAATACTGCCACAAAACAAGGGTTAATTAACATATCACATATTATCTCTATACTCTGACCGACCAATTAAATAACAAGTAAACTTAGGTAGGTCATACTAGCGAAGGAATTCCCCGTCTCTCCCCTCCTAGTTCTTATCTCACATCTCAACCAGGGATCATATACCTAAGCTTTGATACCAACTGTGACTCCCCTAAAAATAGGTTTACATCACCCATCTTGGGTCGCCAGATACGTGGTACATAATACAAATACAAACTAATTATACAACAATTGTGTAAAATACTACAAAACATATGATGTGAGTTTTAATACAAATAGTGCCATCTAGACAATATCCACACTCAATGGAGTACTCATTACATTTATTATTACACTATTTCATAGAATAGTGAGGACTACTAATGCACCAACTAGGACCATCACTCTGTTCCCCGACTAGCCCCAGCTATGTTCTCATTTTCTGAAGAGAACAATGAAAGAAAGGGTGTGCTCAACTAGCCCAGTAAGAAATATTATGACTAAGATAATGCAGAATAAATTATCGTTAGCCTTCAGCAGTGTTAAACTGATACAATATAACAAACACCAAGTTTAACTGCAGCGGAACAAACAATCCATTAGAAGAGTCAAGTAGAGAATAAAATCTACTATCTTACATGATTTAAAAGGTTTTTTATCACTTTTATCGCTGAGACTCAGCTCAATAAATAATCCACATCATTAAATCATCCATGCACTACAGGCCAAGGATATTCTTTAGTATCATGACCACGAATTATCCATGCACTACGGGCCAAAGATAATCGTGTTTTCATCAACGGTCCTGATCATGCCATAAATTAATTCATCTTTGCACCCTTGGCCGAAGAGAATCCATAGCCATAATCATACCAAAAACTATCCATCAATGCATTGCGGGCAAATGAGGACTTTTTTCACATCATTTGTAACATTACGGTTATGATTATACCGAATAATCCCTGGTCATAATCATACCAAGTCCATCTATGCACTACAGGCCACAGATGACTTTCAACATAATATAAACATGAGGATAATGACAATGACATAATAATTCAATAAAACAAGTTCAAGAATTAATTTATCCAGGAACCAATAACGTCCAAATTGTCAACATGATACTTCTTTGTAGAGTAAAAATCAAGAATGCTCAGAAGAATATTTCCATGAAAAGATAATAGATGAAGCGCAAATATCAAGGATATTCCACTAATTTTATGGAGTATAGAAGCCAAAACTTTAACCAACTGAGTATAATAGAATATATGAAACTGCAAATGGATTTTCGTCGCCATGCGGTAGTTCACTTAGACAGATCATGTCAACAATTTAATAAGGAATGAATACAAAGGATCATTCACCATGCATGTGGTAATCCACATAGACATGTTATTCCAACAGAATAATAAAGAATGGAATAACAGAAGGATTCATCATGCGTGTGATAGACTGCACAGACAGGTTATTCCTAACAGAATAATAAAGAATGGAACCAGGTCATGCATTAACGCACAGATAGGATATTCCGACAGAATAATAAAGAACGGAACCAGGTCAGGTAAAACTCGCACCGACAGGATATTCCAACAAAATATTAAAGAATGGAATAACAACAGAAATCACTATGCATGCGATAGACCGCACAGACAGGTTATTCCAACAGAATAATAATTATTGGAACCAGGACAGGCATAGTACGCACCAACAGGATAATCCGACAAAATAATAAAGAACGAAATAATAGAAGAATTTCACCATGTATGCAGTACATCGCATAAACAGGTTATTCCAACATAATAATAAAGAATGGAGTAATAGAAGTTCTCTTCACAAATACAAAAGAAATAATACCCCTTACGGATACAACAAATAATATCCCTTCCCTTAGAAAGAAGAGTACTGGATATAGGAGTAGTGAAGTAGCAGAACACTTTTCTTCTTTCTCTCTATAGTTTCTCTCTCTAGAGTTTCAGTGAATTCGTAAGAAATAATGAAGGAATGAGCTTCTATTTATAGAAGAATGGACTGCATAGTAACTAATTCATGAACAGTCCACATTAATTTACTTTTAATCGGACGGTCCATATTTAAAGCAAAATTTTTTAAATAAAATATAATATATTCTATTTATAATCTAATAAAATGAATAACTTTATAAAAGTATTCTGTTTTATATAAAATAATTTTACTATGCAAAATACTATGCAGACACTATGCAATACTATGCATAATAAAATATAATATATTCTATTTATAGAATAACTTTATAAAAGTATTCTGTTTTATATAAAAAAAATTTACTATGCAAAACACTATGCATAATAGAATATAATATATTCTATGTATAGAATAACTTTATAAAAGTATTCTGTTTTATATAAAAAAAAATTCTGTTTTATTACATTAATAATACTAATAAAACCAAACTGAGTGACTTATCACGTAAACATCAATAATCAATACCGTGTGCTACTATGCAACCACGCGTATTACTGTAGTTTTACTACCGACTAGTTCAACAGTTTTAACGGTAAATCTTCCGTCGTTTTTCTCATAAAAATATTTTTGTCGTTTTCTTATTCCGAAAATAATTTCGTTGTGGGGTACACCAATGATTGTACCGTCGTACGGATATTCCCTGACAAAACGAATATTTCCCGACCAATCGAATATAATATGACAACTTGCATACTTTGTAAAATTTATAAATATTACCCACAACTACAACATTATATCGAATCCACATCATAATATTAAAAAAAAATATTTCGAGAAAAATAAATCTTATTCGTAAAATTTGGGGTTTTACAAGTGACGTACGGAATTCGGGTGTGAAGATAGACTGGATTTCGGGGCGTTACAAATAATCCTAAGGTATGACATTTAGTTGTCAAAAAGCCATAAGGAATGATAATTGACTTAACGAACATTACAGTTATAATGCTTCGAACAAGTTAAGCTAAGAAGAAGGAAATGGTAATGTAAATATATCTTAAATGTTGATTGAAAAATTTAAGACATCTACAAATGTCGTAACGCCATAAAATGGTAAAAAGGATGGTTACGTGAACTTAGGTTATAAACACGAACCATAAGGAGTAAAGTTAAGCTTAAACCAATGTGTAAGTCAAGTGAATTGCGGTAAACAGTTCAACGTAAACTATAAGTGGTAGCTGTGCTTAAGGCAAGTTTTCTAACTTCATTCATATTTTAAATGAATGTTAGTTTCTTAAACTTCTTAGTTGTTGAACTTGAGAAGTTTTACCTAGGCGCAAATATGTGATATTTGTACAAGGTATTAGTATGTATTAGGCCTTATGCCACAATTTTAACACTTCGGTGTTTCTGTGAAATGAATTGTTCTGTGATTGAACTGTTCAATGTGAAAAAGCTCTGTTTAATCATGAACCGTTATTGTTGAGTCTGTACTAATAATTCTAGCCAGACAAAGTGTTAATGAAAAAGGTAGAAAAATGAAAGTATGTTAAAGAGAAAGTGACTAATGTTTTAAAATGAAAGGAATCAGATTTATTCCTATTATTCGAGCTATCCATAACCTTTGTTCGGTTATTGGAATTTCTAAAAGAATATGTGATTCTTGAGTTGTTAGTTTTTAACTGCTATGACTTACTGAGCAATTGAATGCTCACACTTGCTTTAAATAAAAACATTTTCAGCGAACAACGATAGAATGAACTTAAGGATCCCGTAAAGATCAAGATGACCGGCATCCTGACAAAGTGCCATTTAGTATATGAATGAGCGTGAAGATCAAGTCAAGACTTGTAATGTAGAATACTCTAATTAAACTATAGATTAGTTTAATGAACTATGATGTATCTTTGGTGACGGATTAAAGTCACTCTTGTAAGATGTAAAGAATAATGTAATTATCATTGTTTGTAATGAATGAGGTTTTAAGGTAGTAGAACCTACGATTTGAAGATGTATGTTGTTATATTAAGTTATATAATAATGTATGTTTGGAATAAGATGTACTCCTGATGTACGAAATCCTTGTAATGTAGAATAGTCTAATTAAACTATAGATTAGTTTAATGAACTATGATGTATCTTTGGTGGCGGATTAAAGTCACTATTGTAAGATGTAATGAATAATGGAATTATCATTATTTGTAATGAACGAGGTTTTAAGGTAATAGGACCTAAGATTTGATGTATGTTGTTATATTTAGTTATATAATGATGTATGTTTGGAATAAGATGTACTCGTGATGTACAAAATCTGGGTGTGAAGGTAGACCAAATTTCAGGGTGTCACAACTACTCAGACCTCTGCATCTTCCCAGGGCCCATTATCCATAAAAGTTCTAGATTCTGGAGTTTGAAAAATATAACGGATTGGGAGATCCTTACACTAATTTGAAAGTATTCATTGGAGAACTTGGATTCTATGCAGAGGATTAAAAGTTGAGAATGCAATTATTACAGAAAAGTCTGACTGGAGAGGCCAAAGCCTGGTACACTCGATTGGACAACTCCAAAATTTATAGCTGGGAAGAGCTAGCCCATGCCTTCCTAAATCAATATAACTTCCAGTCATTAATGGCTCCAGACAGATATCAAATTACCAAAGTTTAAAAGTAGAACAATGAATCTTTTCTTGAATATGCCCAAAGATGGAGACGTCTGGCAGCGCAAGTCATTCCATCAATGATAAAAACTGAGATGGCAATGACATTCATTGATATACAGAAAGCTCCATTCTATGAAAGAGTCCTAGCAAGCATAGGAAAACCATTATCAGAAATGATTAAACATGGAGAAATGGTTGAGATGGGATTGAAGTTTGGAAAGATTAAAGACCTCAATGCCTTGGAAATCATGGCTGAGCATATTCAAGCCAGAAATTAGGGGAATAATCCTCGGAGAGTTCATAAGAAGAAGGAATAAGCTGTATCCTTGATACTCCAAGGATACATTATTCCCCTTTTCAAACATCTGTACAACCTTCAAATCCTCCGTTCCAAAAAGCTGGAGAGGTTAGAAGTTGAAGAACGTTCACACCCCTAGGGGACTTACTCGAGAATATACTAAATCTTCTGATAGCATAGAAGAAAATTTCTCAGCTCCTTCCTCCAGCCAATCTAAGTGGGAAGAATTTTGACCCAAGCAAATAATGTGCTTACCATTCTAGGGCTCCTGGCCATGATACCCAAGAATGTTAGTCTCTAAAGCACAAGATCCAAGATATGATAGACAGTAGTGAGATTGTGGTAACAAAACCAGAGTAACCACATGTTCAAGACAGCCCTCTCCCTCAGCACAATGATGATGGAGTAAACATGATCGGTATTAGAGGGGGACAAACTTCTTAGTACCTTCAATACATGGGAGAAACATCACAAGCAAATGAAGGTATCCCTGTGGAGTTGGGTTATTCCAAAGGATGGCCTTCAATCAAGCATGAAATGAAGTCTATCAAGGAACAGATTGGTCAACTGATAGAACTGATGGTATATCAGCACCAACTAACTCGACAACTGATCATTCAGGGGTAAACAAATCTCCTCTCCATTTTAACACGGGATTAACAATAATTCTATGAAAATGAAATATGGGAAGTAAAACTTGCAAGGAAAGCTAGATCCTAGGCTTGGTGAGAGTATATAGATAAAAGAAAGTTCACTCTTTTGGGCCAACCGATGGAGGAGATCTTACAGATGTTGATCAATGAAAGGAAAATCACTGAACTTTTACCCCCAATCAATCCCCGTTCTAAGAGGTTTGTTGGGCACTTCGTCACCTAATCCAGAATATGATTGATAGCGATGACCTGCATATGGTAAATAGTGGTAATATCTTCCCTGAAGAAGATGAGATATTTCCTCCTAGAACACAAAGATGGAGGGAAGTTATACTAGTTGTATCCTTTGAAGGTGACTTGCCTGCAGAACCTCTAGTAATTCTGGGAATGGGGGATAAAAGAGAAAATAACCCTATAAAGATAGCCGCAATAGAACCACTGATGTTTCCATATCTACCATAGTATCTGGTCACCAGCCTGAAGAAAGTCCCATGGAATTATGGGAAAAGTGAGGGATCAACCTCAGACTGCATTGCTATCATGCCTAAGGATAACCCACTGTATCTACCTCAGCGAGTAATAAAGCCAGTCACTACAACCAAGGGTAGAGTGCCCGAGGAAAAAATTGAAGCATTCCTCAGTAAAATGGGGCATAATAAAGCCAAAGTAGTGCAAAGATAAAAAGAGGCACCCCGACAGATATCCATCCAGGATTTGGTATTATCCTCGGAAGATCATTGCAAGATCTTAATGCAAGTACTAGAAGAAACATATTTACCGCAGGCAGCGGATACAGAAAAGTTACATCACTTAATAGATTACATTTTCAACAATAATGTGATATCTTTCACTGATGATGACATACTAATAGAAGGGACTGGTCATTGCAAGTCATTGCGTATAGTAGTGATATCCTCTAGATATGTGATAGGAGGTTTGTTGATAGATGGAGGATTTTCCCTAAACATCTGTCCCTATGACACCTTGGAAAGAATGAAGATCAATCCAAATCGAATCAAAAGCAGTCATATAGTTATAGGAGCCTTTGACGGGTCTCAACGAGATGATGCAGGAGAAATCAAACTTCTAGTGGAGATTGGTCCATATACTTTTAATATATCATTCCAAGTGCTAAACATCACCACGGGATACAATTTACTATTGGGAAGACTGTGGATCCATATTGCAGTAGCAGTTCCATCCACTTTTGATCAGCAGGTCAAGTACATCATCAATGGAAATCAGGTAACTGTTAATGCCTAGCTATAATATCATGTCTATGTACAAGGGGATATGCCTTTGATCAGCCTCAATGAGGGAGTTGAGCCTGCCAGTTTTCAAGCCTTCGAAGTGAGCAACACGCACTATCGACCTATTGGGGTCCCAGCCTTAAAACCAAGAATTTCTTCCAAAGTAATTTCTGTTGGTGAAGAAATGATATCCTTGGGTTTCTGTCCCGGTAAAGGGCTAGGGAAAAGTCAACAAGGAGTCAAAAATCCAATTAAGATACCTAGTCAAACATGAAAGGCTAGATTAGGCTTTTTTATGGATCAAATCACAAGAACCTGCACAAGCCTCAGCCAGTTCATGTATCTACCATTCTACTGCTAAATCTCACGGATGTCGAATTTGTGAAACCAACGAGGAAAGTCCTTGCTTCTGTGTCAGGTATGATGATTCCTAAGGTTAAGCCGGTCAGTGAGAACAACATTCAGATTCCTGTTAAGGAAAACAAGGAAATAAATGAAAGGTTCCTATAAAAAGTGCAAGACCAATTTGCAAAAATGTATTTTCTAGCACATGTTGAGGGTATGAATGATAATATCCCAGATGATGACTATTCAAAAGATCAACCCATGATCTCTTGAATAAGCAGAGCTAAGGAGAATGTTCCAAAGAAAATCATTGATCCTGATGTGAATTTAGTTTTGGTCATCATTAAAGAGGAGGTGGATAACAACAACCCCTATATCACAACTGTCAACAAAGACCTAATGTGACAACCCCAAAATAGGTCCATTCCATCCAACCTATTTTGAGTCGCCAAATACATGGTACAGAAAATAACTACAACTTTATTACAACAATTGTCGTGCAAAATACAACAACACATATGCTGTGAATTTGGATACAAATATATACCAAATGTAACTCTTGTTCCAACCGTCAACATCACCTCACAATGACACCTTACATAAAGGTATAGTCAAAAACTGTTTTAGAAATTAGAATCTTTGGAAAGTGCTCAAGAAAACCTTCGTACATGGGAGGCCATGCGTCTAGGTTATGATAGATATCATATGGCCACAGAATTATCCTTGGTTGACCCAATAGACCCCAAAAAAAAACGAGAAGATTACTATCATATTCTTCCCAATGGTGAGTCTTCTCTTGACATATCATTATCTCTACTGTCTCTAATTGAGAATTATACTTCAAACAAATACCAAGATTATATAGGTAGTGCTCGTATATATACTCAGCAAGTGGATGAGAACATCCCTGTCTTATGATGACACGAGGTTGTATGTCGTTAGACATCTTGTATGATAGTGGCAAAACACCCTTCTAACGTTGGGTACGCCTTACCCTATTGGATTCACCAAATAAAACTACTAAATAAAATTTTTTATACTGCTTCGGGAGAACATCCACAGCTAGAGACCACCATTCTATTTTCCCGTTACCCTCGCTCGACCCAGCTACACTCATATTACCTGAAAGGAATTATGAAGCAAAAGGGTGAGCACAACTAGCTCAGTAAAGAATATCATGACTAAAGATAATTAAAATATCAATAACCTTCATCAATAATAAATCAGAGATTTAGAACATATGGTAAATGATAAAAATTTAAACCATACTTGCAGCGGAACGAGCAATCCATTAGAAGAGTCAAATAGACTACAAAGTCAATTATCTTCTTCATGTTAAAAATCCACCAACAATATTTTATTCCTGTAACATCAATCAATAATTCTGGTCCACAATCATATGAATAACTCATAATCATAATTGTAGTTCTAAATTCCTCTTCGTACCCAGGACGAAGATAATTTTCATCACATGTCTTTACTTGAAACATCAAAGATCATGGTTATACCAAATCACAGTTCCTGTTTATAATCATACTAACAATTTCATCTTTACACTACGGGCCAAAGATATTCATCAACAGACCATCTTTGCACTACAGGCCAAATATATTCAACAACAGGTCATCTTTGCACTACGGGCCAAAGATATTCATCAATAATTCATCTTTGCACTACAGGCCAAAGATATTCATCAACAGTTCATATTTGTACTACAGGCCAAATATATTCATATATCAAAGAAATATATAAACATTTTAGAACTTATATAAACAATAATTATAACCATGTTGATCAATTCACCTTTGCACTTAAGCTAAAGATATTCAATTATAAATTCAAGGGTCATGATCATACCAGTCACAATTCAACTTTTCTACTACTGGCCAAAGAGAACCCTAGTCATGATCATACCAATAATCTACCCATCTTTAAACTCAAGTGAAAGAGAATATCATCATTAGGGTTATAAAAATGTTATATATGATAATAAAAATAATATAATCAATATATAGTTTTAATGTCCAGAGTCATATTTATAAATTAACTATAATTTGGTTAAAAAAGAAACCAATTTTTATCATGAATAGTACCCGTAAATAGTAACTCGTGAATAGTAACTCATGAATAGTAACTCGTGAATAGTAATTCATGCATAGTAACTCGACATGAAAAAGGTAGAAATTCTACAATAAAATCCATACCAATATTTTGGTATAATGATATTGAAAGAATAATATTTCTTAATCTTATAAACAATTTATTTTAATTGTTTACATTTTACTAAATAATGAATTTAATCATCTTAAAATGCCAAACTCATAAGATTTCATTACCAATAACCAAAACCCTCATCAAAAATCTGCATATACCTCATATAGGATTCTCAAGCCATAAAATCCTATTTTCCAATTTTCTTACTTCACATAACATATTTACTTCATTTACTCATAACTAGTCTATTTTCATGAAGAATATCAAATCAGTTCCAAAAATATTTATTTTCTGGAATTTAGTAGAATATAGTCCCATATTGAACATATATTTTTCTCAGAATTTTTAAAACTCATTTACTATTTTTCATATAGCCAAAATCGGCGAATATTTAGACATTTATCATAAATTGTACTTTTATCCCAAATTACGAAATTCACAGAGTACACTGATATTATATAGATATACTTTCAATAAAAATTTCAACAATTTTGGAGTTAACCACAAGGAGTTATAAGCGGATACTTTTAAAATAGTCTTTTCTCATAAAATTCATAACTCTTAATCTATACATCCAAAAATCACCATTTCTGGACACAATCAAGAAAACTCATCAAAATATCATTTCAAATTTTTCCAGAATTTTTGAAGGTCAGAAAAATTACGAAACTGAAAAACATAACAACCCTTAAAATCTCATACTATCCCTTACCTCAAAAGAGCAGTACTTTTGATCGGTATAAGGCTGAAGGAAACTTGCATTGATGAATAGAAACTAACAGAGTATCTAAATACTCACAAAATACACTCAATAATCTAGAGAGAGAAAGAGAGAAAACTTATGAATTCTGGTGTGATTTTCAATTCTAAGTTAGCCCTCTATTTAAAGGAAAATGTTAGCACGCCGAATCAGACTTAACCTGTAACCTGATGGCTTTACCTGCTACTATTCCCACCCACCATATTTGAATAAAAATCTCAGCACATTTATTTACCAACCAAGAGTGGGGCCCACCAATTCTAGAATTTTCTACCAAAATGATTAACTTCGAAAATTCAACAATTTCTGAACCAGTCATCTCGTAAAATTCATAACAAATAATACGTTCATTTTTAACGGTTCAAAATTTGTGGACATATACTCAACTTATATATGTATAATATTTTCAAATATTACCACGATCCAACGGTCGGATTAAAAATTATAACCCTCGCAAAATATCTTAAAAACCCTAATTTGATTTTCAATACCTCAGTTCCGATAAAAATACAAATAAAACACCTCAATATTAACTCCTTCATTTTTAACCACAAAAATATATCCCTCATTTATATCCACATAAAATAAATATTTCTTTATCATATGAATCAATAATTAATTATTCACAAATAATATTACAGAATCACATTTATGACAAGCAGGCCGTTCCTAGGAAAGAGGGGGCTTTCCAAAAAGAATTTCTCCTTACTGGCGCGCAATTAGGTGACCAAACCTCTCATTAGATAGAACTTTCTAGACATTGCCAATAATGTTATCTAATAATATTATTCAAATAATATGAACTATTGATCTGATAATGGGAAATACTGTGCAGTGACAATTATTGAACAACAATAATATAAAATTTCAACGTAGCAATTATTAAATCAATAAAATAAAATATTGAACAGTAATTACTGTAACAATTATTGAGTAGTGCCTTCTTACGTAAGAATCAATAATTTCAAAAATACTATGCAATACCGTGTGCTAATGTGCAATAACGCGTATTACTGTATTTTAACCACCGGATATTCCAACAGTGTTAACGGTAACAACTACGTCGTTATTTGTAAAAACTCAAATTTGTCATTTTCTTCACCCGACAGTTATACTGTTATGGGGCCCACAAATGGCTGCACCGTCGTACGAATATTCCCCGACAGAAAGAATATTTCACGACCAAACGAATATTCCCCGACAACAATGAATATTTTATAACCACTTGTGTATTTTGAAAAAAAAAAATTCATATATCACCCTTAACTTTAACATTTATCAATTTAACCATTTACTGAATAGTAATTATAAAAAAAATTGAATACTTTTATTTCATAAAATTCGGGGTCTTACAATCTCCCCTCCTTATGAAATTTCGTCCCCGAAATTTACGTACCTGGTATTTCGAAGAGTTAAGAATACTTTGCTTCCATTTCAGATTCTATCTCTCAGATCATCATGATTTCTCCATTGCTCATCTCCCATGATAACTTCATTTGGGTTCCTCATTTGTTGGGAAGTCATGACAACCGTCATTCCTCGAACTACTCAGCTTTGACTTGTCTGGAGTAGCATTTGGCGTCATCATTACCGTTGGAATATACTTTTGTATAGGACATATTCCACCCTTAACTGCCTCTTCGTACTCCTCATTCATGATCTGAATCATTAATCTTCGATCCATATCGGATTCAGGTTGACCGTTATGTACAGGGTAATTCAAAACTCGATGTTGGGTTCTCCCAATTGATTTCCAAAAAGAGAAATTCATATCATCTATTTTAGCGTTCTTAGATCGAACATCTCTTTCCACAATATCCACGTGTCGTGCGGCTTTCGCCCATGCATCACTTATTCTCGCTCTTTCATTTTTATCATCTTATACTCTGCCAAAGAATGCTTTTGTTCAAGCATCACATATCGGGTAACAAAAGCTTGAATTGTTGCATCCTTTTGTTCCACGACCGCCTGTCGTTCTTTTGCCTGCTCTTCTAACTCATGAATACGATTTTAAAATTCTACATTTTGATCATATAATACCTCTAATAAACAATCCTCAGGTACTTCTTCTTCCTCTTCTTCCTCAGTCTCAACTATTACTTCTGCGACTATCTTGGGTGCAACTATCAATTCTTCACTCACCACATGGATATCTCTAATTCCTTCTTCGTCTAACATCACATTATCACGGTTAGTGATTAGAGGTATCCCCACAGTCTCATTCACTCCATTGTTAGCATTCTCAACTGCCATTCTCAAATACTGCCATAAAACAAGGGTTAATTAAACAAATTAACATATTACATAATATCCCAATATTATGACTGACCAATAAATAAGCTTAGGTAGGACACACTAGCGAAGGATTTACTCATCTCTCCCCTCCTAGTTGTATTCCCCGATCTCTGCCAGAG
Source organism: Panax notoginseng (assembly GCA_016801055.1). Taxonomy (NCBI): domain Eukaryota; kingdom Viridiplantae; phylum Streptophyta; class Magnoliopsida; order Apiales; family Araliaceae; genus Panax; species Panax notoginseng. Next base: position 129,345,531 of record CM029016.1, read on the forward strand.
ATCATATCCCTAAGCTCTGATACCAAATGTAACTCTGGACACCAACTTGTGTCAGCACCTTACATTGATACCTATCAGTTTGCCACCGTAGAACGGCGTCCCCTACGGAGAGTCTGACTTCGGTGCATCCCCCATCAACAGGAAGTCACTAGCGAGAGGCTCGGGGCTCTTTAGTTTTGGTCATCATTAAAGAGGAGGTGGATAACAACAACCCCTATATCACAACTGTCAACAAAGACCTAATGTGACAATCCCAAAATAGGTCCATTCCATCCAACCTATTTTGAGTCGCGAAGTACATGGTACAGAAAATAACTACAACTTTATTACAACAATTGTCGTGCAAAATACAACAACACATATGCTGTGAGTTTGGATACAAATATATACCAAATGTAACTCTTGTTCCAACCGTCGACATCACCTCACAATGACACCTTACATAAAGGTATAGTCAAAAACTATTTTAGAAATTAGAATCTTTGGGAAGTGCTCAAGGAAACCTTCGTACGTGGGAGGCCATACATCTAGGTTATGATAGATATCATATGGCCATAAAATTATCCTTGATTGACCCAATAGACCCCAAAGAAAAACGAGAAGATTACTATCATATTCTTCCCAATGATGAGTCTTCTCTTGACATATCATTATCTCTGCTGTCTCTAATTGAGAATTATACTTCAAACAAACACCAAGATTATATAGGTAGTGCTCGTATATATACTCAGCAAGTGGATGAGCACATCCCTGTCTTATGATGACACGAGGTTGTATGTCGTTAGACATCTTGTATGATAGTGGCAAAACACCCTTCCAACGTTGGGTACACCTTACCCTATTGAATTCACCAAATAAAACTACTAAATGAACTTTTCTATACTGCTTCGGGAGAACATCCACAGCTAGAGACCACCGTTCTATTTCCCCGTTACCCTCGCTCGACCCAGCTACACTCTTATTACCTGAAAGGAATTGTGAAGCAAAAGGGTGAGCACAACTAGCTCAGTAAAGAATATCATGACTAAAGATAATTAAATTATCAATAGCCTTCATCAATAATAAATCAGAGATTTAGAACATATGGTAAATGATAAAAATTTCAACCATAGTTGCAGCAGAACGAGCAATCCATTAGAAGAGTCAAATAGACTACAAAGTCAATTATCTTCTCCATGTTAAAAATCCACCAACAATGTTTTATCCCTGTAACATCAATCAACAATTCTGGTCCACAATCATATGAATAACTCATAATCATAATTGTAGTTCTAAATTCCTCTTCGTACCTAGGACGAAGATAATTTTCATCACATGTCTTTACCTGAAACATCAAAGATCATGGTTATACCAAATCACAGTTCCTGTTTATAATCATACTAACAATTTCATCTTTACACTACGGGCCAAAAATATTCATCAACAGACCATCTTTGCCTACAGGCCAAAGATATTCAACAACAGGTCATCTTTGCACTACAGGCCAAAGATATTCATCAATAATTCATCTTTGCACTACAGGCCAAAGATATTCATCAACAGTTCATATTTGTACTACAGGCCAAATATATTCATATCTCAAAGAAATATATAATCATTTTAGAACTTATATAAACAATAATTATAACCATGTTGATCAATTCACCTTTGCACTTAAGCTAAAGATATTCAATTATAAATTTAATGGACATGATCATACCAGTCACAATTCAACTTTCCCACTACTAGCCAAAGAGAACCCTAGTCATGATCATACCAATAATCTACCCATCTTTACACTCAAGTGAAAGAGAATATAATCGTTAGGGTTATAAAAATGTTATATATGATAATAAAAATAATATAATCAATATATAGTTTTAATCTCCAGAGTCATATTCATAAATCAACTATAATTTGGTTAGAAAAAGAAACAAATTTTTATCGTGAATAGTACCTATGAATAGTAACTCGTGAATAGTAACTCATGAATAGTAACTCGTGAATAGTAATTCATGAATAGTAACTCGACATGAAAAAGGAAGAAATTCCATAATAAAATCCATACCAATATTTCAGTATAATGATATTGAAAGAATAATATTTCTTAAGCTTATAAACAATTTATTTTAATTGTTTATATTTTACTAAATAATGCATTTAATCATCCTAAAATGCCAAACTCATAAGATTTCATTACCAATAACCAAAACCCTCATCAAAATCTGCATATACCTCATATAGAATTCTCAAGCCATAAAATCTTATTTTCCAATTTTTTTACTTCACATAACATATTTAATTCATTTACTCATAACTAGTCTATTTTCATGAAGAATAACAATTCAGTTCCAAAAAAAATTCTTTTCTGGAATTTAGCAGAATATAGTCCCATATTGAATATATATTTTTCTCAGAATTTTTAAAACTCATTTACTATTTTTCATATAGCCAAAACCGGCGAATATTTAGACATTTATCATAAATTGTACTTTTATCCAAAAATTCCGAAATTCACAAAGTACACTGATATTATATAGATATACTTTCAATAAAAATTTCATCAATTTTAGAGTTAACCACAAGGAGTTATAAGCGGTTACTTTTAAAATCGTCTTTTCTCATAAAATTCATAACTCTTAATCTATACATCCAAAAATCACCATTTTGGACACAATCAAGAAAACTCATCAAAATATCATTTCAAATTTTTTCAGAATTTTTGAAAGTCAGAAAAATTACGAAACTGAAAAACATAACAACCCTTAAAATCTCTTACTATCCCTTACCTCAAAAGAGCAGTACTTCTGATCGGTATAAGGCTGAAGGAAACTTGCACTGATGAATAGAAACTAATAGAGTATCTAAATACTCACAAAATACACTCAATAATCTAGAGAGAGAAAGAGAGAAAACTTATGAATTCTGGTGTGATTTTCAATTCTAAGTTAGCCCTCTATTTATAGGAAAATGTTAGCACGCCGAATCAGACTTAACCTGTAACCTGGTGGCTTTACCTACTACTATTCCCACTCACCATATTTGAATAAAAATCTCAGCACATTTCTTCACCAAATAAGAGTGGGGCCCACATATTCTAGAATTTTCTACCAAAATGATTAACTCCGAAAATTCAACAATTTATGAACCAGTCATCTCGTAAAATTCATAACAAATCATACGTTCATTTTTACCGGTTCAAAATTTGTGGACATATACTCAACTTATATATGTATAACATATCCAAATATTACCACGATCCAACGGTCGGATTAAAAATTATAACCCTCGCAAAATATCTTAAAAACCCTAATTTGATTTTCAATACCTCCGTTTCGACAAAAATACAGATAAAACCACTCAACATTAACTCCTTCATTTTTAACCACAAAAATATATCCCTCATTTATATCCACATAAAATAAATATTTCCTTATCATATGAATCAATAATTAATTATTCACAAATAATATTACAGAATCACATTTATGAGAACCAGACCGTTCCCAGGAAAGAGGGGGCTTTCCAATAAGAATTTCTCCTTACTGGCGCGCAATTAGGTGACCAAACCTCTCCTTAAACAGAACTTTCTAGACATTGCCAATAATGTTATCTAATAATATTATTCAAATAATATGAATTATTGATCTGATAATGGAAAATACTGTGCAATGACAATTATTGAACAACAATAATATAAAATTTCAGCGTAGCAATTACTGAATCAATAAAATAAAATATTGAACAGTAATTACTATAACAATTATTGAGTAGTGCCTTCATACGTAAGAATCAATAATTTCAAAAATACTATGCAATACCATGTGCTATTGTGCAATAACGCGTATTACTGTATTTTAACCACCGGATATTCCAACAGTGTTAACGGTAACAACTACGCCGTTATTTGTAAAAACTCAAATTTGTCATTTTTTTCACCCGACAGTTATTCTGTTAGGGGGCCCACAAATGGCTGCGCCGTCGTACGAATATTCCCCGATAGAAAGAATATTCCACGACGAAACGAATATTCCCCGACAACAATGAATATTTTATAACCACTTGTGTATTTTGAAAAAAAAGTCATATATCACCCTTAACTTTAACATTTATCAATTTAACCATTTACTGAATAGTAATTATAAGAAAAATTGAATATTTTTATTTCATAAAATTCGGGGTCTTACACCTAACCCTAGACAATTAGAGCAGCACACCTTGCATCAGTCATAAAGGGTAAGAAGGCAGAGAATCCATATGCCCTGAAGTGTAGATATTATTTACTGCTTGCTTTTGTTGCGTAGTTCTAGTAGTTACTTTTGTGATGCTTTTACTAATGGTTTGTATGATTAAACAGTTGCATATATTAAGTGAAAGCATTTTATTTTTAGGATTTCAAGTTTGGATATGTTTAGCCTTGCCGATGAATAGTTAAGTCTCAGCAGTGACTGCGACTTTGATGCAGAGCTAGACTTTGATTTTATGGGGATTGATCAAGAGGAGATAGAAGACTATGAAGTGCCTGAGGAGATCAAAGAATGGGTCGAAGACAAACACAAACCAAACCTCGATCAAACACCATTGTCAATATCAGAACCTCAGAAGATCCTAAAGAAATCCAAATAGGCAATGACCTCACCCAAATCAAATAAAAGACCTAATTGACCTCCTAACTTAGTTTAAGGATGTGTTTGCATGGTCATATAAAGACATGATTGGCTTGTCTACTGATATTGTCATTTCATGAACTGCCCAATAAAGAAGGGTTCAAACCAGTGAAATAGAAACTTAGAAGGTAGAGACCTGAATGGAGCCTGAAGGTTAAAGAAGAAATTGTTAAGCAATTCAAAGCAGACATTATCATGGTATCAACTTACCCTGAATGGATGTCCAATATAGTTCCTATGCCTAAGCCCGCAGAGAAGGTACGAGTATGTGTGGATTACCAGGACTTAAACAAAGCCTGTCTCAAAGACGACTTCCCAGTACCTTTCATCCACATACTAATAGACAACACGCTGTAATATGGCATGCACTCATTTGTTTACTGCTTCGTCGGATATCATCAAATTATGGTTACCAAAGAAGATAGGGAGAAAACAACCTTTATCACCCCCTGGGGAACCTTTTTCTATATGCGATTATCTTTCGGCCTTATCAATTCTGGTGCCACATATCATAGAGCAATAATGGCCCTTTTTCATGACATGATGTTTAAGATCCGGACTTTTATGAAATAAAAGTCTAATTAATTTATGATTATTATTCTAAAATTATAAATTGTTAAATTGATAAATGTTCAAATGAGCAATTAATTAGATAAATGAGTAATTAAAAGAGGAGATATTAAAATTATGGGCCATGGGGGAAGCGGTTGATTGCAGCAACATGTGGGAGGAATGTTGAACTGATTTTCCCTAATGGTCTAAACCATTCCTTATTTTCCCACCAACATTTTCTTTGATTGGTTAATTTCATTTTGGTGGGACAAAGGAGTTAGGAAATTGATTGAGCCTAATAAGGCAAAATCAGAAGATGTCTTTCTCATTTTTCTCACAACCTCTTCCTCCCGTAGCCCAAAATATTGATAAAATAGAAAGAGAGAAAAAGGAGGAAGAATAAAAATGAAGGAAGGAAGAAGGAAAATCTTTAAAGGTAATGAATAAAACTTTGGTTAATCTTTGATTTTCATATATGGATGTTAAGTTTTTATGAATTGTATATGGACAAAACATATTTGATTTTGATGGATTAAACTTGTATAAACATGAATCAAATGAGAGAAATCAAGAAATCAAGAAATCAAATGAAAAACGAAATCTAAAAATTTTAGAAAAATTAGTTTACTACTTAATTTTGTAAAAGCCATAACACTTTGTGTATAATTAGTTAGGAGATGATTCTTATATCAAACGAAAGCCTTGGAAGTAAGCTAAACACTGAAATTGGAATCACCCAAAAATTTCTTGTGGATTTTTTGTGGTGGTTGTTTGAATAAAACTGGTCCAAATGACTCATAGTTCAAAAAATCAGTTTTCTTAAGCTCTATTGTTTGAGTTATTCTTTTTAATCCGACCGTTAGATCGTTGTAAGTTTTGGATATGTTATACATATATAAGTTGGGTATATGTCCACAAATTTTGAACCGTTAAAGATTAACGTATGATTTGTTATGAATTTCTTGAGGTGGCTGGTTCAGAATTTTTTAAGCAGAAATTTTAGCAACAAACTTTAAGTTTTAAAAATGTATAACTTAATGATTTTAAATCCGATTTGGGTGATTTGCGATGCTAAATTGGAGTATTTGAAGTCTAGTTTCTATTAAAATTAATTAAATTGATAGTTAAGTTTTGGTTAATGGTGATAATACCATAACAGTGGACTGATGTTTTTAAAATAAATTGTCAAATATGGGTTTGTTTAGCTTTGCTATTCATTTATATGTTTTTGGAATATAGTGCGATAAATAAAGACAAGTTGAATGAATAATGAATTATTAGTTGGTTTATATGTAATCCGAGGTAAATATGTTTTGGTGTTAATCCTGATTTTTAATAGAATTAATAAGGTATTGATTTGATATAATGATATAGTTATGGGTGATATGTGAAAATTTTATAAAGTAAGCAAGTTGTCATAAAATATTCATTTGGTCGGGGAATATTCTTTTTATCGGGGAATATTCGTACGACGGTGCAATCATTAGTGGACCACATAATGGAATAACTGCCGAATATAGAAAGCGACAGAAATAACCTTTTTATAAAAAATAACGGCAAAGCTTTTACCGTTAAACTGTTGAAATATCTGATGATAAAAATATAGTAATACACGTGATTCCACAGTAGTACACGGTATTCCACAGTAGAGTAGTACACGATATTCTACAGTAGCACACGGTATTGCACAGTGATTCATATTATTGATTCTTACGATTCTTACGTAAGAAGTTACTTAGTCTTTCATTCAATAATTGTCATAGTAGTTATTCACAGTAACTCATATTATTTGATATGATATAATTATACCAGTTGGAAGTATTGTGAGTCTATGTTAATAATTTTGAATAATTGTTGAAAGATTGAAAATGTGTAAATAATTGATGAATAAAAGGTGTTGTTTAAAGATAAGTATGATATGCAGATGTTTGTTCAATTATTATTTTTTTACAAAATTAAGTCTGACATGACTTGTCGACACTCTACTTTTTCTATAGTAATATGGACCACAACTCTATTATTGAACTAATTATGTTAAAACGTGTACAAGTTGGTTTTCTCTGTGGGACCATAAATTCCACTACCATTATTTTATAGCTCATTTGGTTATTTTGTCAAAGCATGTGTGCTAATTGTTTCCTCAATTCTCAGTATAAATAGGTTGCCCAGTTGAGCAACTAAACACACACCATCACTACACTAAAAATATAAAATTCTTTTACTACAATATTGTGAGTATTTTTGTTGAGTGTAAAGTTACTCCAAGTGTAGATAAGGAATGCAAGCATTGTTTAAGTTGATCAATTTCACAGAAAGCAGAATCAAATCACATGCTAAGGTAAGGGGTATCATTTTTATGGTAAAGGCATATCATTTGTTTTTATACTCCATATTATGGTAAGATATTGTTTTTCGTTTCTTCAGCTAATCATTAAATGGTGAAGATTTTTGAAATGATTAGAATGTCCTTAATAGTTTGTGTTTCATTTAATATCTTGACCTGAATCTTTCTATTCAGTTTTAAGTCATTATATTTGAGTCGGGAACTTAGCATTACTTGAACTTTATATTCTATAAGGAATTCTAATCGATTTTCTGGATATCATGTTGGAAATTTGGATTGTTGATTGGTATGATTATAACCAGGAATTGTGTATGGGTATAATCATGACCTGTAATGTTATAGACAAATGATGTGGTGAAAGTCCTCTTGGGCCCATAAGTAGTGCAAATATTGATTTTTGATTATTGGTTTTACAGTTGTATATCTTTGGCCCGTAGTGCAAAGATGAACTGTTAATTATTGGTTTTACAGTTGTATATATTTGGCCCGTAGTGCAAAGATGAACTGTTGATTATTAGTTTTACAGTTGTATATCTTTGGCCCATAGTGCAAAGATGGATTGTTGATTATTGGTTTTACAGTTGTATATCTTTGCCCCGTAGTGCAAAGCTGGACTGTTGATTATTGGTTTTTACAGTTGTATATCTTTGGCCCGTAGTGCAAAGATGGACTGTTTATTATTGGTTTTATAATTGTATATCTTTGGTTATAGTGCAAAGATGGACTATTGATTATTGGTTTTGTAGTTGTATATCTTTGGTCGTAGTGCAAAGATGAATTTCATGGCATAATTATAAACATGAACTGTGAATTGGTATAACCATGATTTTTGGTGTTCCATGTAAAGACAGGTAGTGAAAGTTCTCTTTGTCTTGGGTACAACGAAGAATTGTTGATTGGTGTTATAGGAATAAAATATTGATGATAGACTTTTAATTTGGAGAAGATAGTAGACATTATGTTCTAGTTGACTCTCCTAATGGATTGTGGATTCCGCCGCTATTATGGTTGAAAACTTTTATCATCTACCATATGTTCGAAATATCTGATTTATTACTGATGAAGGCTATTGATAATTTAATTATCTTAAGTCATGATATTCTGTACTGGGCTATTTGTGCTCACCATTTTGCTTCACAATTCCTTTCAGGTAATAAAAATATAGCTGGGACTAGCAAAGAGAAAATGGGTATAAAGTAGTTTCAAATTAGTCACAATCCTCATTAAGTTGTAGAACGGTGGGGAATCATAATTGTGCTGAGGACTTAAAATGTGTGTGTCGTATTTTATATGTCATTTAATAATTGATTTTGGTGAACAACAATAGGGTGATGAGGACCTGACTTTGAAAGCGGCAAAAATACACTGCAATCAACAGCGCGCGCGGTCCCTGTGTAATTATCGCGCGGGCGCGCGAATGCAAAGTCAGTGCAGTCCGAGTAATGGCGCGGGCGCGCGTGTCGAAGCTTTGTTAGCCGTGCGGCTTCTGAACTGTGCAACCTCAGGTTCTGCTACGGCTTCTTCCTTGCCAAGCTGCTACTGATGCTTTGACATGCAACTTCTGCTCGATTGTTCACCACTGCTTAGCCTCTTTTGTCCACTGATCCTCATGTTGTGCCGTCATTTATCACATGCCCTCTACCAATGTCGAACTCATGCCATTTCCTGCACTTTTGCACCAAAGGAGTTCTCAGTCTATGCATTGCAAAATAATATGAAATGCACTCAAAACACACTAAAATGTACTTGAGAAGAGCATAGTTCGCATAAATTGATATCCAATAAGTAGGTATAAAACTCACTTATCAAATACCCCCAAACATGAACTATTGCTTGCCCTCAAGTAATGCATACAACATAAAACACTGAAAATTCAACTACATGCTATGCTACTAAATTATGATGCAAACGAGTCTCACATTGTTCCAACTATAACAGAATTTAAGTCCGAAATGCCTCAGCAAATTATCCAGATTCAAGAATACAAATTCAAACCAAACTATAGGCATAATATCATACACTCAGATAATTCATATATGCTATAAAGATGCTATGTGTGTGTGTTGTGTTCACCAAAACTTGGTTTAAGCAAAGAATACACATGCTAAACTGTTTAAAACAGAAAATTACAGTCTAAATCAAGACTCATGTATACTTATGCAACAAAGACTGTTCCTGAAAGTAGTATGCATACAAGCCAATCATGTATGATGATAAAGTATATACTTTATAATCAATCTTATTTATTTATTAATAAAAGAATTATTTATTAAAGGCATTTATTATCTACATGGTGCTGTTTTAATAATATGTGATAAATCCATAGTTTTAAGCAATGCTTTTAGAATCATGATGAGATCATGCTAATGAGATCTAAATTCTTAGATAGCTTAAAACTAAAATGTTCCCAATCAATGGATTACTAAAAAGGGGATTAGTAAATCCGGATAGATTGGTACGTACGTTGTTTGCTCATTGGATGAGGATGATTGATCTCATGATCATTTGTGTGGAGACAGTAAAGCAAGTATGTAGGTGCTTATTAGAGAATAAGTTCACTGAACGTGACTCGCTAGGGAATACCTAATGGAGTTTTACTTGCCTATCAATATGAATTCCTGTAGTGATAGTAGTACAAATGATCCTTAGACTTGAGATCATCATAGTATCTTATATATAATGAATTACACTTTGACTTATTCATTAAGACTCTTAGAGTATATCAAAGGGTATGCTTGGTGTAATAAGTTATATATAAAGATAGTGAATGATCAATAAAGAATCTACCACTTCTAGTAAAAAAAATTGAAATATCCTATGTGATTCGATAAATGACAGCCCAGAAATCCTTGGCCAAGGTAGAATGAAATTAGAAAGTAGTTTCTAATTTACATTCATTAAGAGTTGTGCATTTTGGAATCGAAATACATATAATTAAATAAAATAAGACTTGACAGTAGTTCCATGTCTTATATTTAATTGGGATATTGTATGGTGGAAGGATTGAATTGTACGGTAACTATTAACTCAAAGGTTCTTTTATGATTAATGTTGAAATCTATATTATCTGAAAAGTCGTTGATCGCTAGAGAGGCTTATCCCTATTGTAGAATAAATATTATTTATTTAAATAAATTATTCGTTTAATTTATTTATTTAAATAAGATTAGAATTCTTCTAATTGATTTATTCACAACCGGTTTAATATGGAGAACCTAAAGGGTCACACCATTAAAGGAAGAATAATTATTTAAGAAGTTAATGTCATAATCGTAATAATATGTTAAGTATATTTAGTTTAATCTATGGTGATAGAATAAATTAAATAGCTTAATATTTATTATTTAATATTTTAGAAATATTAAATATAAATTAATAAGAGGATTCTTATTAATATTATTACAATTATTATTATTTTAATTTCTCAAAGGGTTTAGAATTAATTTAATATAAGTACTCTCATTTATTCTTAATAGGATTGGGAGGGAAAATTAGTTATAGGAGTTTAATTAATTATCCCTAATAAGATTAGGGAGCCCATTTAATTAAAAGAGTTTAATTAAATAAATTATACCTTATTTTAATTAAATAGTGTTACCTGATATCTTTATAAGAGGAGTCCTATATCAGATATCAGATATATATGTAATTTCAAGAGTTGGAGAGTACGCCCCTTTTTCTATAGAGATAGGAAAAACTAGGGTTTGAGTCAATACACCCTTCTTCTTGAAAATTCTTCTTCCTTGGTGGATCACCTCTAGAGGCCATACACTTGGGTGGCTTACATTGATCAAAGGAAGGAATCTACCCGAAGATTCAAGGAGATCGTAGAGAAGTAGGAGGTGAACTCGTACCTGAGGAAGCTCGTTTCTACAAGGGTAAGATTTCATAATTTCTTATTCTTCGTTTAATTAATAATATGCATAAATGATGATCCGGTAATTGGTTTGTGAAAAATATTAAAATATGATTTTATTACGCTTCCGCTATTTTTTGCAATTTGATTGCTTCTTTGATTTTCAAAAAACCTTTCAGTGGTATCATGAGCCAAACTTTATGCAAATTATTAATTATTTTGATTCCATATATGTATGGGTATATATTTTGAATAATTTATTGGGCATAATTTGTTGTATAAAATTATTATTTTATTAAAAAAAAAAAAAAAAAAAATTGAAGGAAAAAAAAAGTTTTCGGAAAACATTTTTTTTTAATGCATCTGTGGGTAATTTTTTTTTTAAAAGAGTGATCGCCGAGAAAAAAAATAAAAAATTGGCACCGTGATTCGCTAATCTGCAGCTTTTTCACGTGAATCTGCAGCTTATTTTGTATATATATATATATATATATATATATATATATATATATATATATACTATTAATCTTAATAATTTTATAATTAAAATAAATAGTTTATTTTAATTTTGAAATTGAATTTCATGCAACATAAAATTGCCCATTAAATGATATTCATATATATATGGAATGATTTTATTTATTAATACATATGATGATATGTATGATAATAAATGAGATTGATTATGAACTATTGACCAATGTGATTGGATTTATTTTGGTTGGATGTTTGAATGAATGGGTTTTATTAAATGGGGTCTGCGTACCTCGTCTTTTCTTGTTTTATTCTTGATGTAAATTCTATCTCTCTCCTATGTACTTCCCTCGACTGCTTATTAAGGTTTCTATTTAAATTAAATAGTTTAATGTAATAGGATTAGTTAGAATTTTTCGAAGAACCAGAGATCAAGGAGCAAGGAGTGCTAGAAGACCTGTTTGTAATGGAGCCCGGGTTTAAATGTAATAGTTATATTTAAATATTTATTCTTACACCCTAGAGTTTGACCTTTTGGTTCACTTAGTGGCTATAGTGAACCAAACTAGAATAAAAGTCCATAATCAATCCGGGTAGACTATAGTATTCTATATGTGCATGCTAGTATTATATATATTATATATTACGCAAACATGCTTCACATGTTTAATAATATGGCGCATATTATATATATATATATATATATATATATATATATATACATATATATATTTGCATGCGCGCTAAACAAGATGAGACAAATAATAATAAATCCCTCAAAGTTTTTATATATTAAGTCTTAAGCGTTCAAAGATATTTAGAATATCGAACGTCGCCTTCTAGCATGATAAAATTAATAGAGTATTAAATATTTAATATAAGTTTGTTGTGTCACCACAAGGCAAGTATTAAGTATTTAAGATGTTAATTTATCATATTTGATGCTTATAAAGAAAATTGAACAATATTATTTTGTTGTATCACCACAAGAACAATGCTTTTCTTTTTTGAATATATGGAAGTGCTAGGTTGGACTTAACTTAGATAATTTTGATTCGGATGTGCCACCACTTGATCAAAATAATCTAAGAGGCAAAACATAAGGAGTTACATGATGATGTAATTGACAAGGAGTTGTCTATCTATTTATTTATATATAGTTTGTTGTGTCACCACAAGGCTATATATATTTGAAATGGGATCCTTATTCTCACTAGCAAAAACTTTAATTAGATTTTGTCGAACTATATAGATGAGGGTAATATAGTTTGAAGAAAATAGTGGGAGATACCAATATAAAATAAGACCTAATTTATTTTGGTAATTAATTAAATGAATGTTTTCTAAAATATTATCTTTTTACATACAAAATTTTGAAAATATCACATTCACTAATTTCACTGCGTACCATACTTGATGCTAACAAACTGATCGGACCGAATTACACGGACTGGTTAAGGAATCTGAGAATTGTTCTCATTGCTGAAAAGATTTCTTATGACCTAAATTCGCCCGTACCTGCAAAAGTTGTAGAGACAGCCTCTGAGGAAGAGATTGCTACTTTTAAAAAGTGGCAAGATGATGCATCTGTGGCTCAATTCATCATGCTCGCATCCATGAGTAACGAGCTTCAGCGTCAGCATGAAACCATGGATGCTCCTACTATGCTACTGCACCTACAAGAGTTATATGGTGAGCTAAGTAGGACCGCTAGATATGAAATATCTAAGGAGCTCTTCCGATCTCGGATGACCGAGGGTACTACCGTTGAGACTCATGTCTTAAAGATGATCAATCTGATTGAACGTCTCGGACAGCTTGGGTTCGTCATGGATGGGGAGTTGAGTCAAGATTTAGTCTTGCAGTCACTCCAGGACACCTTCTCACAATTTGTTATGAATTTTCACATGAATAAGTTAGATGTCAGCTTGCTTGAATTACTTAACATGTTGAAAACTGCTGAAGGTCACTTCCCATTTAAGAAGAACCATGTCTTACTGGTGAATGATTCTTCCAAGAAAAGGAAGAGGTCCAAGGTATCTTCTGAAAAGAAGAAATCCAAGAAGGCTAAGGGAAAGGCGAAAGTGAAGGATCAAAAGAAACCTGATCCAATTAGCAAAGGAATTTGCTTCCATTGCAACAAGTCGGGTCACTAGAAGAGGAACTGCAAGGATTATCTTGCAAAACAAAAGCAGAAGAAGCTTGGAGAAGCTTCAAATCCTAATCAAGGTTTGTTTATGATTGAAATTAATTTTTTTGAAAGTCAATCTTCTACTTGGGTATTGAATACCGGCTGTGGTTCTCATATATGTAATAATATGTAGGGACTGGTCAGAAGTAGAAAGCTGAGCAAGGATGAGGTTGTCCTATGAGTGGAAAATAGAGCAAAGGTTGTTGCATTAGTTGTAGGGACTTCTTGTTTAGCACTGCCTACGGGCAAATCCATTAGTTTAAATAATTGTTATTTTGTTCCGTCACTTATTAGAAATATTATTTCAATATCTGTATTGGATATGGATGGTTTTAATATTATAATAAAGAACAACAGTTGTTATATTTATAATGATAATATTTTATATGGAGTTGGTAATTTGCGAAATGGACTTTATATACTTGACTTGCATGAAAATATACTTCAAATTGAACAAACTAAGAAAACGAAAAGAGAAGATGTTAATTATACCTTCTTGTGGCACTGTAGACTCGGTCATATTAATGAAACAAGATTATCCAAGTTGCATAAAGATGGGCTCCTAGAGGTATCGGATTATGAATCATATCCAACTTGTGAATCTTGTCTTATGGGCAAAATGACTAAATCTCCTTTTAGTGGAAAAGGAGAAAGAGTTACAGAGTTATTAGTGTTGGTACACATAGATGTATGCGGACCTATGACAATGACTGCACGAGGAGGGTATTCTTATTTTATTACATTCACTGATGATCACTCAAGATTTGGATATGTGTATTTAATGAAATACAAATCTGAATCATTTGAAAAGTTCAAAGAGTTCAGAAGTGAAGTAGAGGAGCAAACTGGTAAGAGTATTAAGATTCTTCGATTTGATCGAGGAGGAGAATACTTAAGTGGTGAGTTTCTCTGTTGTCTCAAAGAAAATGGTATAATCTCACAATGGACTCCACCAGGGACGCCACAGATGAATGGTGTATCTGAAAGAAAATTGAACATTGTTGGACATGGTTCGATCCATGATGAGCTTTATCGACCTTCCAGTTTCCTTCTGGGGATATGTCCTAGAATCGGCTACATACATACTTAACAAGGTACCTACAAAATCCGTCCCCAAGACCGCATATGAGTTATGGACAGGGAGGAAACCAAATCTTAAGCATGTTAAGACTTGGGGTTCTCCAGCTTATGTCAAAAAGTTTGAAAACGATAAGCTACAGACTATATCTGACAGATGTAGATTTGTGGGATACCCTAAAGAAACATTGGGGTATTATTTCTATCATCCAACTGATCAAAAGGTGTTTGTTGCAAAACAGGTTGCTTTCTTGGAAAATGAGTTTATCCTTGAAGGGGTCAGTGGGAGTAAGATATATCTTGAAGAGGTTCAAGAACCACAAAATACTACAGATCAAAGTGAGGTACCTAACCAAGTAGAGATTCCTTCTGTACCACACCCTATTCATAAATCTGGAAGAGTACCAAAGATACCTAATAGGTATGGACTTGTCATAGAAGATGACGATGAGGTACGCATTAAAGATGATGATGATCCATTGAATTATGAACAGGCTATGAGTAATAAAGACTCAGAGAAGTGGCTTGAAGCCATGAAATCATAGATGGACTTCATGTATGAGAACCATGTATGGACTTTGGTTTCACCACCTGAAGGCATTAAGCCTATTGGGTGTAAATAAGTCTTTAAAAGAAAGACTGGAGCAGACGGCAAGGTAGAGACCTATAAGGCCCGACTGGTCGCAAAAAGTTTCAAATAAAGACAAGGAGTTGACTATGACGAAACCTTCTCACCAATAGCAATGCTCAAGTCCATTCGGATTTTGCTTGCGATTGCAGCTTACCATGACTACGAAATTTGGCAGATGGACGTGAAAATGGCCTTCCTCAATGGGAAACTTGAGGAGGATGTGTATATGACACAGCCAGAGGGATTTGTTTCAAAGATTAGAACAAATCAAGTTAGTAAGCTACAACGATCCATTTATGGATTGAAGCAAGCTTCTCGTAGGTGGAACATCCGTTTTGATGAGACAATCAAAGAGTTTAATTTTATTAAAAATGAAGATGAACCATATGTGTACAAGAAGGTTAGTGGGAGCGCTATTTCATTCCTCGTATTATATGTTGATGATATATTACTGATAGGGAATGATATTCCTATGCTACAATCAATTAAAATATGGTTATCTAAATACTTCTCCATGAAGGACTTGGGAGAAGCATCCTATATTTTGGGGATAAAGATCCATAAAGATAGATCTAAAAGGATGCTTGGCTTATCCCAAGGAACGTACATTGACTCGATGCTAAAGAGGTTTAGCATGGAAGATTCCAAAAGAGGTCTCATGCCGATGAGCCATGGAATACATATCTCCAAGAAACAGGCCCCAAAGACACCTAAGGAGAGAGACCGTATGAGTAAGATTCCTTATGCTTCAGCAATAGGATCTATCATGTACAGTATGATATGTACTAGACCAGATGTCTCTCATGCACTTAGTGTAACAAGTAGATATCAGTCGAATCCAGGAGAAGAACACTGGAAGGCAGTAAAAATATCCTAAAGTACTTAAGAAGAATTAATGATGTATTTCTTGTCTACGGTGGGTCTGAATTGAAACTAGAGGGCTTCACAGACTCAAGTTTTCAAACAGACCAAGATGACAGTAAATCCGTTTCGAGGTATGTGTTTTCCTTAAACGATGGAGCAGTGAGTTGGAAAAGTTCCAAATAGTAAACAATTGATGATTCAGTGACAGAGGCAGAGTACATAGCTGCAAGTGAAGCTGCAAAGGAAGCTATTTGGATGATGAAGTTCATTACCAAACTTGGTGTGGTTCCTAGCATTACAGGACCAGTGCCTTTATTCTGTGACAACAATGGAGCTGTTGCGCAGGCTAAGGAACCCAGGTCTCATCAGAAATCCAAACACGTGTTGCGGCGATTTCATTTGATCAGAGAGATCATTGAAAGAGGAGATGTCACCCTGGAGTGTGTGGACTCTCAAGGCAATATTACAGATTCATTTACTAAAGCGTTAACACAACAGCAGTTTGATCGTCACTTAGAGAATATGGGTATGAGATACCATGGTGATTAGCTTTAGTGCAAATGGGAGATTAAAAGTAGTATGCATACAAGCTAATCATATATGATGATAAAGCATATACTTTATAATCGATCTTATTTATTTATTAATAAAAGAATTATTTATTAAAGGCATTTATTATCTACATGGTATTGTTTTAATAATATGTGATAAATCTATAGTTTTAAGCAATGCTTTTAGAATCATGATGAGATCATGCTAATGAGATCTAAATTCTTAGATAGCTTAAAACTAAAATGTTCCCAATCAATGGATTACTAAAAAGGGGATTAGTGAATCCGAATAGATTGGTACGTACGTTGCTTACTCATTGGATGAGGATGATTGATCTCGTGATCATTTGTGTGGAGACACTAAAGCAAGTATGTAGGTGCTTATTAGAGATTAAGTTCACTGAACGTGACTCGCTAGGGAATACCTAATGGAGTTTTACTTGCCTATCAATATGAATTCCTGTAGTGATAGTAGTACAAATGATCCTTAGACTTGAGATCATCATAGTATCTTATACACAATGAATTACACTTTGACTTATTCCTAAAGACTCTTAGAGTATATAAAAGGGTATGCTTGGGTGTAATAAGTTATATATGAAGATAATGAATGATCAATAAAGAATCTACCACTTCTAGTAAAAAAAAGAAATATCCTATGTGATTCGATAAATGACAGCCCAGAAATCCTTTGCCAAGGTGGAATGAAATTAAAAAGTAGTTTCTAATTTACATTCAATAAGAGTTGTGCATTTTGGAATCGAAATACATGTAACTAAATAAAATAAGACTTGACAGTAGTTCAATGTCTTATATTTTATTGGGACATTGTATGGTGGAAGGATTGAATTGTACGGTAACAATTAACTCAAAGGTTCTTTTATGATTAATGTTAAAATCTATATTATCTGGAAAGTCGTTGATCGCTAGGGAGGCTTATCCTTATTGTAGAATAAATATTATTTATTTAAATAAATTATTCGTTTAATTTATTTATTTAAATAAGATTAGAATTCTTCTAATTGATTTATTCACAACCGGTTTAATATGGAGAACCTAAAGGGTCACACCATAAAAGGAAGAATAATTATTTAAGAAGTTAATAGAATAATCGTAATAATATGTTAAGTATATTTCATTTAATCTATGGTGATAGAATAAATTAAATAGCTTAATATTTATTATTTAATATTTTAGAAATATTAAATATAAATTAATAAGATGAGTCTTATTAATATTATTACAATTATTATTATTTTAATTTCTAAAAGGGTTTAGGAATTAATTTAATACAAGTACTCTCATTTATTCTTAATATGATTAGGAGGGAAAATTAGTTAAAGAAGTTTAATTAATTATCCCTAATAAGATTAGGGAGCCCATTTAATTAAAAGAGTTTAATTAAATAAATTATACCTTATTTTAATTAAATAGGGTTACCTGATATCTTTATAAGAGGAGTCTTATATCAGATATCAGATATATATGTAATTCCAAAAGTTAGAGAGTACGCCTCTTTTTTTATAGAGATAGGAAAAAATAGGGTTTGAGCCAATACACCCTTCTTCTTGAAAATTCTTCTTCCTTGGTGGATCACCTCTAGAGGCCATACACTTGAGTGGCTTACATTGATCAAATGAAGGAATCTACCCGGAGATTCATGGAGATCGCAGAGAAGTAGGAGGTGAACTCGTACCTGAGGAAGCTCGTTTCTACAATGGTATGATTTCATAATTTCTTATTCTTCGTTTAATTAATAATATGCATAAAGGATGATCCGGGTAATTGGTTTTGAAAAATATTAAAATATGATTTTATTACGCTTCCGCTATTTTTTGCAATTTGATTGCTTCTTTGATTTTTACAAAACTTTTCAGTTCCAACATATCAACACAAACTAAGGTTCAACAATGGGCTTAACTGCTTTATTGCTACTTACGAGGCCGATTTTTGCTCTTTTCCGCGGTGTTTATTGCTAAAATTATATATATATATATATATATAATTATATAATATATATATATATATATATATATATATATATTTTATTTTACATGACTGTGCAATGCCTCATTCCATTAGGCAAACACTGATACCCCTTAGCGAGCTTTCAACTAACGACTCCCAGACCATGAAAGACCTTAGGGCGCTAGGTATAAAGGCAATCCCCTGGGACGTACTTGCTCAAATAGCCAGGACCCCGAAATAAGACTAGCCACGTTATTGTTATTATTTTTTTTATCCATAGCATACCCATGTTTTCGTTTAATTAATAATTGTGCATAACGGATGATCCAGGTATATGGTTTGTAAAATTTTAAAACTCTATTTTATCACGTTTTCACTTACTTTGTGCAATTTGATTGCGTTCATCTATATTACAAACCTAGCAGTGGTATCAAAGTCAAACCTTTATGCAAATTATTAATTGTTTTAATTTGATATGTATATTGATATGTGTTTAGAACAATTTAATTGGGCATAATTTTGTTGTATAAAATTTATTTAAAAAAATCAAAAATTTCATGATGATTTCGCTATCCTGTAATTTCGCTTGTCCCGTGCCTGCAAGGTTACAATCAGGACACTTGATATCTAAATCTATATATAATATATTACTAATCAAGCATGACCATGTGAATGATTTCGTGAGTTAACATGTTTCCTAGTAACTCATGGTACTATTATATATATAATATATTACGAATATATATATATAATTCTTAATTATTTTATAATTAAAATAAAATTTTATTTTAATCTTAAAATAAAAAGGTTTATTTTAATTTTAAAATTAGATTTCATGCTAACTAATTAGAGTTGGAATTGGATTCCATAATAACTAAATGGAGTTGAAATTGGATTCTATGTTTCATAAAATAAATGAGTTTATTTGTGAATAGGAAAATGAATCCATGTTTCCTTTAATAAAGGAGTTTTGTTTTTACTTGGAATTGGATTCCATAATTAATTAAAATAAAAGAGTTTATTTTGATTAAAATAAAATAGTTTATTTTATTCAAAATTGGATAAATTAAAATAAAATATGTTTATTTTGATTTAAATTTGGATTAAAATAAAGGGGTTTATTTTGATTCAAAATTAGATTTTATACTAACTAAATTTGCCCATTAAATGATATCTGTCGACGTCGGGATTTTTAGATGTCTCTTTCCGTTACTTGTTCTTTAGTGTTCTCATTTTAGGTGAGATTTGTTTGAAAAATAAGTGAAAAAAGTCCGACATGTATAATGTCGACGATGGACTGTTAAGAGTCGCCAGTTGGTTTTTTAAATGGTTGTACCAACACAAACGAGAAAAAGTTTGCACATTGACGCAGTGATGTGACACTGCTATACGGGTCGGTGAAACCGAGATTCATCGAGGGTCCGGGGACTTGGTTATGCGGGGGAAAGGTGTTAGGCACCCCCCGACATCCGTGTTACCACGGTGACCGCCTCTTTTCAAGAAACTATTATCTGAATGTGTGTGTGTGTGTGAGTCAATGTGCTGTTATTTGAAAGTGGTACGAGGCCTCGTTCGCACCTATATACGCAGGGTTTAAATTTATGTAAAAATTCAATTTTAGCAAGATATAGCAGTGATGTTTTATAAAAGAAGTTTTTCAAACCCTGACGCTCAATAGTAATTGAGGCCTTTTGCACTCCCATTTTATTCCGTATTCGGCTTTGTTGATTTTATTTGACGAATGCAAAGCATCCGTACGAAAATAATGTACAAAATAATGCCGACTTCCTCGTGGGTATGGAAACGATCTGAGAAAATTCAGACACCGCAGAATAATTTACAAGCTGCTTACAGCTGAAAATGTCCATCACGGGAACTGAATCTAGATCCAATGGGATGAATCTGTGATCACATGATTCCTTGTAACGATCCGAAATTTTAAATTGTAATATTAAATATTTATTAATATATAAATATTTATTTGATGCGCTTATTGTTGAAATTGATGAGAGAAATATTTTATTGATGTAATGGTTGCTAGTAAATATTTACAAATCTAAATTCATTAGATAATATTCTAAATTAAATTAATTTATAATTTAGAGAGTTATAATATAACATGAGATGTTATATTATTGTTTTAATTTAATAATTTAAGGTGGTATATTAAGTTATTAAATAAAATTATAATGAGATTATAATTTTGTGATATTTGGTCAAGTGGGAAATTTATTTAGTATGTGGTAATTAGTTTATTTAATTAAGATTGGATATGGAAATCCAAGTAAACAGTGCAGGACAATAAACTATATTATAAATAACTTATGAAAATAAATTAAAGGAGTTTTAAATTTGGTTTTACCAAACAAAGCCTTAGAGTTTTGAAATTTTAATTTTAATCTTGTTTTGCTAAACAAGGCTTAAAGAATGATTAAGTCATTATTTTAATAGGTTTTACTAAACAAGGCCTTATGGCTTTTATGTTTAAAATAATAAAAAAAAAAACTGATAAGTATTTAGTAGCCTTATTATATTATACATCAGTTTTATTTTTATGTTAGCGTCAGTTTTAGTTTACGTGAAAAAGGGTTTGGCCTAAGCCTAAGAAGAAGAGAGAGTTACAAAGAAGTTTGAGAGAGACATATTCTCTGAGAAATTGAAAAAGAGGTTATTATGAGAATCAAAGAAGGGAGAGGAAGGATAATCAAGTCATTCTCATCATCTAATTAAGCTTAAGGAGAAATTAAAAGGTAATATTATAGCCCTAGCTTTTAGTTATGTTTTATCAAAGTTTTTTTTTCTCTTTAATTGGTTATGGTGCATGATTTGAGTAAGGAATTGGTTTATAAATATTATTGAGTGTGTATAATCTGTTAACCATCATATATGATTGATACTTGTTTGTCAAATTCGTGAGAATTGGAATTGTTGGACGAAATTATAAAATATTGTTTATATTTATATGTTACGGCTTAGAAAGTACGAAATTTCATGATCAATAATTGCTATAATATGCAATTTGATAATAGATGTTGTTAGTATGTTGAAAAACGAAAACAACCCAAGTTGAATGAGTCAAAACGGATGTAAAACGAATTCACAGTGAAGAATTTCGCTATGAATGTCAAAAGAAGAAGAAAGAAGAGAAATAGTGAAATTAAAGGTTGTAATCTTTGATGTTTACGTTGTTTATATGATTAGAAACATGTTAGAAACATTAGATTCTGTTTATGTAAACATATTTACTCATTGGGTAGTTTGGTATGGTTGTTAGAAAGGAGTTTGAAGGCCTAATTTGGCTTTTCGTAGTGTTCTAGAGCTAAAATCGCATAATCGCAGCAGTGACCCCCGCCCCGGCGGGCCCCCCTAGTGCAAAAACCCCCCGCCCCGGCGGGGGGTGTTCTGTCAAGCCAAAATTTTGAAAAAACAAATTGACCAAACATAGTTTACTAAAATGAGTATAACTTTTTCATACGAACTCTGATTGATGCGATTCAAGATGATTCAGAACGAGGACGAATAGGCATACAACTTTTATTCTTTAAGGTTTTCAATTTGAAATCGTTATGAAGGGTCAAAATGGTCATCTTTAGGACTGTTGTGTTTTCAAAGGCAATCGGAGGGTGTCAAACATGCACGTATGCTAGTGTAGTGCTCTTGACGATAAAAGATGTTGTTCTAAGTTATAAAACATGAATGTTAGTAAATATAATGATGCTTAACATTAATATAATGGTGTATTAGATAAGTTATAGAAGCATAGTAAGCATACACAAAAGATGCAATCGGGCGTGTGACGAATAAACGTCGAAACGCCGTGATAATTGTTAATGAACGTAAAAAGTATTTTTAGTCAAATGAAATGGATATTATAAAGTATGAAATGTATTTAATATAAAACCAATAATGATTCCTAGCAAAATTTGAACACTTTAATGAATTTCGAATATTACATAAGTCGAAAAGTTAACACAATCTAATTGAACATTGTGTGTTAATTAATAGGAAAGATTATGAGATGTGGAGTAGAGTTTACATTACAATTACTATGTGTTGTTATGTGACTAATAGTTGATGTGTATAATTATATAATTGTGTAGGGCACGTGAAGTGCAGATAACTGTAAGCTGTTAAACTGTTATTGGTAAACAACGATCAAGGCAAGTCTTTCGGTTCCTATTTGTTACGTGGACTTGATGAACTATTTTAAATTGTATGATATGTTATACATGTTGAAATCATAAAATGTTTAAGTCAATATATGACTGCATTGTTTTGGCTAAGTAATGATGATTGAGTAAGGAACTCAATCTTTATATTTGCTATATGAATTAAAAGCATGTATGCCATGTTACCTTAATGAGATGTATATCAAGCATGTTATTATGTGTTATGTGATGCATGAAAACTGTTAGACTTTGTTGGGCAGTCGAGCTCACTCTTGCAAATAACCACTTTTGCAGGTCAAGATTTTAAGATAAAGATATGTGCTAAGTGTGTTACAGAGATCTATATTCATGAAGATTACTTATGTTTTATGAGAAATGTATTTCATATTTTGAACGTAACATGTTGAATTGTAAGTTGAGTTATCCAATGTATATGGATATTTAGTTATGATGTAAGACTTTGTATAGTCATTTTGTTGTAACGATTCATGATATAAGATTGAATCAAAGAGATGTAATGTAAAGGTTGCGATTCAGGGCAAGAAAGAAGGAAATGTATAAACGTTCTAAATATTCCGCAATTTTAGTGTTTTTAATATCGAATAATGATGTAGAATTTGAGTTTTAATGTGTGGTTAACGACCGAAGTTGAGATTTAAATTGTATAGATTTTTGGGATCGTTACAGTTGGTATCAAAGCTGTAGGTTATAAACCTTAGGTAGGAGTACCTTAGGCTATAACCTTAGAGAAGGAAGGTGAATATAATGAAAGAATAAGCTCAAATAAAGTTTGAACAATAAGAAGTAATATAAGAACGTATAAAGAAGGGATAAAACTTGCGTGAAATGATTTAAAGAAGAATCTCGCAGAGGTATAAGGAATATGAATGTGGGGTTACCCAACTCCAATAATAAGGATGTAAGGTGATAACAAATAGACAATGTCTATAAAAGGAGAATGGTAAGGAAGTTAAGAATAGAGAGTTATAGTTAAGTATGGTACAGTTGTACTCTTTAGTAGTTGGTGTATGGTATCTGGGCTAAACGATTCCTTCATAGAGCGGAGGTATATACGAACTAGTAACTCGGAACCTAGTTTGTTGGTTGTTTGTGGGAAACCACTCAGCGTACCCTATTAAAACTGTTAGAGACTCGATGTGTGCCAAGTGTAGAAATGGATACGTATGATGAAAGTGTAGAACTCGAATGAAATTTTGAGCGATGTAAATGATGTTAGAAATTCTTAAATGAATTTTTTTTTTCTTTATATAAACAAGAAGATTCAAAGAAGAATCTAAGAGATATAAAGATAAGAAATGGGAGTTTCCTAACTTCAAAAGCCAAGATAACGAGTAATGTAGTAAATGATGAAAAAGAGAAAGAAAGAGGATCGTAAAACAAAACGATCACGAGTTAAGAAAAGAACTTTAAGGGAGATGGTTATAGAATAAGATCACGACGTGGTCTAGATCTGTTTAAGTTATAAAAGAAAGATGGTCTATAATGTTTGAATAATTATAGCTTAATGCTATGAAGATGGAGTACTATGAAATAGTACGAGATAACTCATGAGGAGTTATAGATGATGTGATACGAGGAATTCGTATCGAGCAAAGAGCAAGTTATAAGCAAAATAGAGTTAGGTGGGATTTCAATTGAGGACTCATGTGATGGCTGAGTTGTACAAACCTTTGTATGGGCGAGGGTTTTGTGCTTGCACTCAGTTTATCACATTGATAATCATTGGAATGTTTGTGTCGCGCTATTTGCTATATGCCTGTTGAGAAGGTGATTCTTTTCTCATGTGTATAACAGATAGGTAGAGTATAGTTAGAGAATATTATAAGGTTAAGTGCGAGTTCTTAAAACTCATACTTATGGTAAGTTCGTGACTCATAATTATATGGTATGTTTTTGAACCCCTCAGCGAATGGACGCCTATGGTCTGACTAGGATAAGTTCTTAAACTCATATGATTGTGGCAAGTTCCTGAACTCATAACGTGTGGTAAGTTTGACGAACTGGGTGTAATTAAGTGTGAATGGAGTATTGAAGATGATAGGAATAGATAGACCTATTAAGCAATGGATCATTATAGAAAGTGGAGTTGATGGTGGAAGCATAGGTATTCTAAATCTACTAGCTATGCTAGACTTTCGAAATTTATTGACTTCGTGCTGATGTTTACACTTCTATTTTCTTGAAAAACATTGGATCAAATGATAGAACCAATGAGTTTTAACAACAATACTGTTATTCGTATTGTCCATGCTAATTGCTTCGGCTAGACAAAAATGATTTGCAATATATCAAAATGTATTTTATATCATTAATGCATCATGTAACCTGGTGCAAAGATGAAAAAAAACGATGGAGTCATCAATGCAGTATTACCTAGTGTTGGATGTGATCTAAGGATCGTCAGCCCACTATGGTATGATGTAGTATGATAAAATCAACAAATGACGGAATTCTCAACGGACTGTAAATACAGTGCAGTATCATGACGTTATAAAAAGATTTTTGAGATTTCTTTAAGATATGAGAATACATATGTATGTATGTATATGTATATTTCGATTGATGTTCGAATTGTTGTAGATGTCTATGCTATTTGATTCAGCTAGACAAATATTGAAAGATGTTCATGAAATGCATGCGTTTCTTGAGAAGTTATGCCAAACCAAATTGTTTTGGTGCGGATTCAGATGTTAAAAAGCTGAGATGAACAACCCTTTTATAGGGGATTACGCGGAGGCGTTGAGATGTTTGTGCACAATACATTGTACGAAGGGCTGATCACTCTAAGTACGAGGAGTCCCTATAGTCTTATGACTGTTAAAGTTTAAGTTGAAAGATTACTTATAACTATGGACATACGCATAGCGTTTAAATATTTGTGCACATTACATCGTACGAAGGGCTTAACACCCTAAGTACGGGGGTCCTTATAGTCTTATGACTGTTAAAGTTGAAGTTGAAAGATTACTTGCAACTGTGGACATAGTTCGTGGTCTTATGACCCTCAGCATGATTTGAAATCTTTTAAATTCATGTTATTCATATCGCTTCCCAATTATTGAGCAATTGTGGAAGATTCTTGATATTCTAAAAGGTGAATGTGGTAAGGATGATATTCCTTAGAAAGAAGTGAGTCGTAGAATGCGACACTAAATGATGAATATGTTGAATAAGTGAGAAAAGAGATTTTGAAGTGAGAACGATATGAGTTATCAAAGAATAATGTGGAACTTTTAATATAAAAGTTAATAGTTGTATAATGATAATTGTGGAAAGGAAGTAGTTATAGAAACCAATGAATGAATGAAGTAGTGACGTAAAATCTATTTTGATAGATTGAATATTCATTGATAAAATTTCGAGGACGAAATTCTTAGAAGAATGGGTGAATGTAATATCCCGAGTGTTCATGATAACGATCCTTAAAAAAAAAAGGAAATGAACGGGTTAAAGAATATGTAATACTCAAATATAATTGAGTCTGAGTAAAGGTTATGAAATAAAACTTACAAGAATTTATTTTGAAGAATGGTGGGAGTAGAAAATATAAAACATATATTAAGGTAATGTGTTGAAGTTATTCAATGAAGAGATTTGGTGAAAACCTGAGGAGGGTAGGGTTTCAGTGATTTCGAGGACGGAATCCTTATAAGGTGGGAAGAATGTAACAATCCAAAATTTTATTTATAATTTTAAATATTTATTAAATTAAATAAATATTTTTAATTGACGTGTTTGTTGTTTAGTAGATATTTATTGGATTATTTATTAGTAAGTAAATAATCCATGAGTTATAGAAATTAACTTAATTAAGATAAAAGAGTGAAGAATGTGACGATTTGATTATTTGAGTTGTGATTCTGGGGACAAAATCCTTGTAAGGAGGGAAGGATGTAACGATCCGAAATTTTAAATTGTAATATTAAATATTTATTAATATATAAATATTTATTTGATGCGCTTATTGTTGAAATTGATGAGAAAAATATTTTATTGATGTAATGGTTGCTAGTAAATATTTACTAATCTAAATTCATTAGATAATATTCTAAATTAAATTAATTTATAATTTAGAGAGTTATAATATAACATGAGATGTTATATTATTGTTTTAATTTAATAATTTAAGGTGGTATATTAAGTTATTAAATAAAATTATAATGAGATTATAATTTTGTGATATTTGGTCAAGTGGGAAATTTATTTAGTATGTGGTAATTAGTTTATTTAATTAAGATTGGATATGGAAATCCAAGTAAACAGTGCAGGACAATAAACTATATTATAAATAACTTATGAAAATAAATTAAAG
Organism: Panax notoginseng; assembly: GCA_016801055.1. Lineage (NCBI taxonomy): Eukaryota > Viridiplantae > Streptophyta > Magnoliopsida > Apiales > Araliaceae > Panax > Panax notoginseng. The sequence continues at coordinate 129,373,187 of CM029016.1, forward strand.
GAGTTTTAAATTTGGTTTTACCAAACAAAGCCTTAGAGCTTTTGAAATTTTAATTTTAATCTTGTTTTGCTAAACAAGGCTTAAAGAATGATTAAGTCATTATTTTAATAGGTTTTACCAAACAAGGCCTTATGGCTTTTATGTTTAAAATAATAATAATAATAATAATAAACTGATAAGTATTTAGTAGCCTTATTATATTATACGTCAGTTTTATTTTTATGTTAGCGTCAGTTTTAGTTTACATGAAAAAGGGTTTGGCCTAAGCCTAAGAAGAAGAGAGAGTTATAAAGAAGTTTGAGAGAGACATATTCTCTGAGAAATTGAAAAAGAGGTTATTATGAGAATCAAAGAAGGGAGAGGAAGGATAATCAAGTCATTTTATTATTAGCCCTAGCTTTTAGTTATGTTTTATCAAAGTTTTTTTTTTCTTTAATTGGTTATGGTGCATGATTTGAGTAAAGAATTGGTTTATAAAGATTATTGAGTGTGTATAATCTGTTAACCATCATATATGATTGACACTTGTTTGTCAAATTCGTGAGAATTGGAATTGTTGGAAGAAATTATAAAACATTGTTTATATTTATATGTTACGGCTTAGAAAGTACGAAATTTCATGATCAATAATTGCTATAATCTGCAATTTGATAATAGATGTTGTTAGTATGTTGAAAAACGAAAACAACCCAAGTTGAATGAGTCAAAATGGATGTAAAACGAATTCACAGTGAAGAATTTCGCTATGAATGTCAAAAGAAGAAGAAAGAAGAGAAATAGTGAAATTAAAGGTTGTAATCTTTGATGTTTACGTTGTTTATATGGTTAGAAACGTGTTAGAAACATTAGATTATGTTTATGTAAACCTATTTACTCATTGGGTAGTTTGGTATGGTTGTTAGAAAGGAGTTTGGGGGCGTAATTTGGCTTTTCGTAGTGTTCTAGAGCTAAAATCGCATAATCGCAGCAGTGACCCTCGCCCCGGCGGGCCCCCCTAGTGCAAAAACCCCCGCCCCAGCGGGGGGTGTTCTGTCAAGCCAATATTTTGAAAAACAAAACTGACCGGACGTAGTTTACTAAAATGAGTATAACTTTTTTATACGAGCTCTGATTAATGCGATTCAAGATGATTCGGAACGAGGACGAATAGGCCTACAACTTTTATTCTTTAACTTTTTCAATTTGAAATCGTTATGAAGGGTCAAAATGGTCATCTTTAGGACTATTGTGTTTTCGAAGGCAATCAGAGGGCGTCAGACATGCACGTATGCTAGTGTAGTGCTCTTGACGATAAAAGATGTTGTTCTAAGTTATAAAAATGAATGTTAGTAAATATAATGATGCTTAACATTAATATAATGATGTATTAGATAAGTTATAGAAGCATAGTAAGCATACACAAAAGATGCAATCGAGCGTGTGACGAATAAACGTCGAAACGCCGTGATAATTGTTAATGAACGTAAAAAGTGTTTTTAGTCAAATGAAATGGATATTATAAAGTATGAAATGGGTTTAATATAAAACCAATAACGATTCCTAGCAAAATTTGAACACTTTAATGAATTTCGAATTTCATATTACATAAGTCGAAAAGTTAACACAATCTAATTGAACATTGTGTGTTAATTAATAGGAAAGATTATGAGATGTAGAGTAGAGTTTATATTATAATTACTATGTATTGTTATGTGACTAATAGTTGATGTGTATGATTATATGATTGTGTAGGGCACGTGAAGTGCATATAACTGTAAGCTGTTAAACTGTTATTAGTAAACAACGATCAAGGCAAGTCTTTCGGTTCCTATTTGTTACGTGGACTTGATGAACTGTTTTAAATTGTATGATATGTTATACATGTTGAAATCATAAAATGTTTAAGTCAATATATGACTGCATTGTTTTGGCTAAGTACTGATGATTGAGTAAGGAACTCAATCTTTATATTTGTTATATGAATTAAAAGAATGTATGCCATGTTACCTTAATGAGATGTATATCGAGCATGTTATTATGTGTTATGTGATGCATGAAAACTGTTAGACTTTGCTGGGCAGTCGAGCTCACTCTTGCAAATAACCACTTTTGCAGGTCAAGATTTTAAGATAAAGATATGTGCTAAGTGAGTTATAGAGATCTATATTCACGAAGATTATTTATGTTTTATGAGAAATGTATTTCATATTTTGAACGTAACATGCTGAATTGTAAGTTGAGTTATCCAATGTATATGGATATTTAGTTATGATGTAAGACTTTGTATAGTCATTTTGTTGTAACGATTCATGATATAAGATTGAATCAAAGAGATGTAATGTAAAGGTTGCGATTCAGGGCAAGAAAGAAGGAAATGTATAAACGTTCTAAATATTCCTCAATTTTAGTGTTTTTAATATCGAATAATGATGTAAAATTTGAGTTTTAATGTATGGTTAACGACCGAAGTTGAGATTTAAATTGTATGGATTTTGGGGTCGTTACATTCCTAGGTCACATGATACCGCAATTTGTATGAAAGCAGTAAGCATGTATATATAAAAGCCGTAAATATATATATATACAGACATGATCACCAACCACGAAGAACCTCCATGGGGATTAGAAATGTAAAGAAACCTGTTAAAAGCCATCAACCGCCACAGAGGAAACTCCAGGGGGACAAAACGTAGATAAAGCTGTAAAAAGGGTCAACCACCACGAAGTAAACTCCAGGTGGGACGAAATGTATATATATATATATATATATATATATAAATATATATATATATATATATATATATATAAAAGCATGTAAATGCACCGGATATAAAATCCAGGCTCACCGAACAAAGTTCGATAGCAGTTCATATATAAAGTATATACATATAAAAGCGAGTAAACGCACCAGATGTAAAATCCAAGCTCATCGAACGGAGTTCGACCACAGTTTATATATATAAGTATATATATAGAAAGCAATTAAACGCACCAAACCGAAGTTTAGGCTCATCGAACAAAAGTCCGACACACAGTTAATATATATAAGTATATATATATATATATATATATATTAAAGCAATAAATGCACCAAACCGAAGTTTAGGCTCAATCGAACAAAATCCGATACACAGTTCATATATATAAAAATATATATATATAGAAAAGCAAATAAATGCTCCAGACCGAAGTCTAGGCTCAACCGAGGCATAACTCGGTAATGTTAGTCAATATATATATATAATATATATATATATATATATATATATATATATA